>JAGDQP010007317.1:0-67964 GCA_022664845.1 Lepisma saccharinum | reverse complement strand
GGGGGGGGGGGTTTCTAGTTGGTTTTATACCTTAGAAGAATTTGGTAGTTTGAGTCATTTTTCAATTATCATAGTTCATTGGAGAGATATGGAAGCAACACAGCAGTTAAGATTGTAGATTCGTAGCAGGAACTATAGCGAGTATTTATTATGTTTTGTAGGATGTTTCCCCAGTCCAAAGTGGTGCCGTACCTGTAGTAGGAGACGGAGGTTCGTCAGCGGTGCCCTCACCTCCACATTACGTTACACCGCAACAATCGACACCTCAGCAAACTACGCCGCAGCAGCATACGCCAGAAAGCACCATCACATCAGGGGTAGTGGATACACATCCAAAGCTTTCACAGCAGAATTCGTTGGAAAGAGTGTCAGAACACAGGTAAGTGACCATGATTTTGCTCCGTAATGTGCACTCATTTCCCACATATGAAATAATTGGAAGATCGTCAGTGTGGATGTAGAAGAAATAAAACAACGTTACATCATATTTTCGTTTTGAGAGAGAGATTACAGAAAAAAATTGGAATAAAACCAGAACAGTTCACCAATTTTTCACAGGGTTACCAGATACCTGGAAAAATCAGGGAGTATAATTTTGGTCAAGGAAAACTTGGAAAAGTAAAGGAATTTAATTTTGGTCAAGGAGAACCTGCAAAAGTCAGGAAATTTCATTTTGGTCAGGGAAAACCTGCAAACGTCAGGGAATTTAATTTTGTCAGGGAGAACCTGCAAAAGTCAGGGAATTTCATTTTGGTCAGGGAAAATTTGGAGAACCTGCAAAAGTCAGGGAATTTCATTTTGGTCAGGAAAAACCTGGAGAACCTGCAAACGTCAGGGAATTTCATTTTGGTCAGGGAAAACCAGCAAACGTCAGGGAATTTCATTTTGGCCAGGGAAAACCTGCAAACGCCAGGGAATTAAAATTTTTTCAGGGAAAACCTGGACAACCTGCAAAAGTCAGGGAATTTAGTTGTTAATTGTACAAAAAATCAACAAAATTATTTTTGCTCTTGACCATGCAAAGCATTGTGAGTATAAGTTTCTTTAACGACTAAACTCCCTAGCATAAAGGACTCTTAAGAACTTAAAGCGACCAATTGAACTTGGTTGTACCAGTCTTACTTACTGTGAACTCAGTGACAAGATTAATGCTAACCCCCTATCCTGTGAGTACTCTGTCTCTGGTTGATTGTTATGAGTGAAGGAGGGGAAAGATTGGGTAGATAATAGAGGGTCATGTTATATCAAAGAAGTTTAAAAAACCTTTTTTTTTCTCTCAGATTTCATGTGACAATATGTTTCAAGATTTGGTTTTGAATATTTTTAAGGTAACCTTTTTTTTTTTTTTTTGTAGTTTTGATCCTTTTTTTTTTCTTTCAATTTTGTTCATGTGTTTTCAAATAAATAAAGATCATAAAAATACACAAAAAGAGAGATGGTGGATGTTGTGGTGGGCCCTTGTGTTTTTTTTTTCATACGACATTTAGCTAACAAAGATTTCCTAATCTTAGAAGCTAAAATAGACACTAGAAACTCAAGAAATTGAACCTGGAAAAGTCAGGGAAAATGAAAATAGAAAATTCCGAAAAAAAAAAATTGTTAACTTAAGGATCTATCTCAGCGAGCTTTAGTGGATTGAAACAGGGTGATTGATGTCTTCTCTCCCTACTATTTCAGCTTTGCACTAGAATGGGAAATTCTTAAAAATAAGAAAGGACTCCATTATCATCAGTGTTCTGCCGAAACGGCCAGGTCCTTCAAGGGAAGTTGAGCCCTATGCATTTTTCTGTATCTTGCTCTTTACTTTCTGTATAAATATACAATATTCCTTAATATTGTCTAGGAACTGAATTCGTCGTCTTCCTCTTCCATTCTCTCAGAATTTAAATTTTATTTATGGTCTTTAGGCATTTAAGGTTCAGGCTGGGAATAGGGGGGGAGAAAGGATTCGGGAATGTGTCAGCCAGGGTCTATTTTGAAGGTGCGATTTGCCTGGTGTGACTGAGGAAAATCTCAGTCAGGATGGTCGGCCGCTGGGATCGAACCGACGACCTCCCAAATGCTGCGCTAACACTACCACTGAGCTACGGCGTCTCGGTTGCCAACTTTTTTTTTTTTTCATTTCATTTCATATCCTCGCTTGAGGTGCAGTTTCGTTTGTGCGATGGTTGCATGCTATGATCGCAGGCAACTGCTGCATGCGTCACTACATTGACACGTTGAAGGGAAATCAGTGGGGTCGGTCGGTTTGGTTTGTGCATCGGACGCATGCAACTGTTGCAACGACCTCTCGGAGACCAGTCAAGCTGCAGCAGTTTAAGTTCGTGTTTTCTTTGAATGTGGAACTATTTTTTAGCCAAATATGAACTTCAGCAGAGATGAGGATTGAAAGCTACGGCAAGAATTGGATGAAAATTCTATGAAATAGTGGTTTCGTGCTTCAATAATAAACACCATTAGGCTTAAAGAAATATTAGCAGAAACTTCAATATTGTGTCAAAACACTTTCGTAACATGGAAGTGTCCCAAAAGTATGTGGACATAGTTTTGAAGTTCCTGTTAACATATATTTCCAGATGTTGGTACTCATTATTTAAGTATGAACTAAGTTATAGTGATGAAAGATATACATGAATGCAAATTTAAATAATAGACTGCGCCACCGAATTCAGTAGTTCAGGGTTAGGGGGATACGCCCCCTTTATCTTAACCAGAATCTCTCTGCGAGACTGCACCGCCATGGTATCCATCTGCGCGCTCAAAGGAGAGGTTTGCCCCATTTATTATAACCTACTCTTGGTCATACACCTTCATACAAACGTTCGTTTCTCTAGCTTCAATAGTTTGAAAATTGGGTTTCTGAGCAGCCATTTTAAATCCAAGTTGACGACTTTTTAAACGTTATATTGTCGTGACCTACTTATGATGGTACACCTTCATGTAAAATTTCATTTATCTAGCTCAAACGGTGTGGAAAATGGCTTTAGGGGCGGCCATTTTGAATCCAAGATAGCCACTTTTCCAAAATGTAATATTTTCCTAAACTACAGTCCCGGCGGTTTAGGTGCTCTATTCCATAAAGTAATGTGTTTGGCGGCCATTTTGTATCCAAGATGTTGACTTTTTCAAAATTTTGTAATATTTTCTTAACCTACTGGTGGTCATGCATCTTCATACCAAATTTCGTGTGTCTAGCTCAAACGGTGGGGAAAATGAATTTTTGGGGTCTTCCATTTTGAATCCAGGATGGCGTCTTTGAATACATCTCGTAATATTTTCGTAATCTAATAGTGATGATGTACCACCATACCAAATTTTATTTCAATATCCCCAGCCGTTTAGGCTGTGTATTCTATAAAACAATGGGTTTGGCGGCCATTTTGGATCCAAGATGGCGACTTTTTCAAAATGTCGCATTTTTTTTTTACCTTCATACCAAGTTTGGTGTTTCTAGCCCCAGTAGTTTAGCCTGGAAATTTTGTTGAGCAGTGAGTCAGTCAGTGACCATGGGGCTATACAGCAGATGAAGGTAAAATGAAATAGGCGGGAAAACCTACTCGCATTCCGCCTTAACAGGTTTCATGTTGTTTAACTTTTAATGTTGACTATGTACAAGATATTTCTTGTGTCAAGGGTAATTAATATCTTCACAAAGAATGTGTCGGTCCTTTCCATCTGCACGAAATGTCGAATTCATTTGTATGCTGTAATTTCTTATTCCAAAACAGTTGTAAGTTTTGTGTAGGTAACCATGAAGTCCGGTAGGAAACTAAAACACCATAAGTTGAAAACTATTAAGTTTGTTGACATAAAATTTTGTGTGTACTTAGATTTTTGCTTGAAGTTCATCGCCAAACCATGTCCCAACAGCCAGTAATCATCGTAAGTTGTAAGTCTGGTGAACTTGCAGGCCAAGGTCTTAACGAACAATTTCAACAGAGATGGATTGGCCAAAGAGGACGCACACCTTGGCCTGCAAGATCAACAGACTTACACCTTGTGATTACTGGTTGTGGGGACATGTAAAGACCGGGGTGTATTCACAGAAACCAGTTAATCTGGACGACCTGAAGGACAAAATAATTGATGTGATTTTGAATACCCCAGTGAGTGAGTGGTAATGCTCGCTGCCATGTAATGAAGCGATCCCGGGTTCAATTCCCGGTGGGGACACAAGTGGTTCTGATCCCACGTTATACTGCACGTCCCGTCGTTAGTATCTTACCAGTTCGTGTAGGACTTTAATAACAATTCAGTCTGAATATCTCCGCACGCAATTCTCGGTTTCTCAGAAAGAATGTAACACTATTTGGACGTGAATGGTGCACAACTGGAGATTCGGCAGTAAACTTAAACAAGCAGAAATAAAACCTTAAACATTGCTGTAAGTTTACATAAAATTTTTTGTTAATAAACTTTAATAGTTTTCAAGATATAGGGTTTTAGTTTCCTGTAGGACTTTACAATCACGCTTTTTACTTTTCGATTCAAATCAGCATTAAGGCTGTAGATCACCTCCGCCATCTTGGTACGCACTTTCCATTGATTAACATGGGAATTGTTTTACTCGTTTTATACTTTACAGGAGAATAGTTTTAACTTCTGTTTTCGCACAGTTTATCGTCATGCTCTCTTTTACTCATGCTATTTTACAGAAATGCAATATTTTACACAGGAACAGTATAATTTCCCGTTAACATATTGTGATTTATATAGCAAACTATTAATAATATATTATAGTTATATATTTGGAGAAACTTCACAAACCAAAACTATACAAGAGTCAAAATAACCACCAAGACAAATTTTGTGTAAGCAGAACTTAAATATTCTACATCCGAGAGGCATAAAATGAGTAAAACAATTCCCGTGTAAATCAATGGAAGGTGCGTACCAAGATGGCGGGGGTGATCTACAGCGTTAACATATTTGTTATTAGTCTACACAGTTTATTTATTTCGTTTTTTTCTTCATATTTACTGCAAAATGCACAATTAGTATTGTAAAAAAAAATTCTTATCTGCTTTTCAAACACAAAATGCATACATAAATAAATAAGGCATATTGGGTACCCATCACCCCATATGGCCTAAGCATATCAATTCTATAAAAAAAAAAAAAAAAAAAAAAAAAAAAGAGTACAAATTAGTTCTTGACAGAGGAAGTTTTGAATAGAAAGTTCCAAAATCCATCCTATCAGAATTCTGTGTTACTCATTAACAAACACATAGAAACAATTTCAAAACTTTGATACGCCACGTCCCTGTACATTACATTTCTATTTTTAAATGAAAAAAAAAAAAATATATCAGCGCCTATTTTGGAACTTTCGATTCAAAACTTCCTCATTCAAGAACTAATTTGTACTCTTGCCCGTGACCTTAACGTGCTTTCATGGGTATTTCTGCGTTTAAGTTAGTTTTAGATTCATTTGGTTTTGACAACATGTATTCATTTCAATAGCTTGTATTCTTGTATATATATACAATCGTCTCCATCTGTTTCTTTAATGAGCGTGTGATATTTTTTCTTTTCCAGTGGACCTCAAACGATAGCGGATTTGCAACAGAAACTTCTACAGCTGACGTCACAACCGTCGGAGCTTCTGATTGGCGGAACTCCTCCGTCCCATCCTGCAACGCCTCACTTAGCGCAGAGCTATGACACCTACATGCAGAGTTTGCAGCAGAAACTGGCCAACATCTCAATGCCCGGAGTACAGCAGTTGGTAAGATCTACAACCCAATTACATCTTGTCGCGGTGAAAACTAGACATAAATATCTACTGGATGAAACCAGATTTTGAAGAGGTTCTGGCAGGTTCTTAGTACACTATTCTGTAGGTAGAATGACGCTTCTACTTTCAAAAAAGACCTTAACTTGAATCAAAGTTACTTTCCAGTGTACAACGCCAACAAAATATTAAGTGTCACAGTGGAAACAATTTGATATATTAATCGGAATGAAACTCTGACCTCGATAACGTAATTCCCTTATGTTAGAACTGCTCGTTGCATCCACTAACACTGGACCTCGACCAGCACTCATCACTGGATACCACTAGCGTCTAAACACCGGGTTCAAATCCCGGCCAGGACACTGGAGACTTTTCTGTCAGTGTTTCCATGCCTGGCGCTCTGAGGTGCACTCAGCCTCCTATCAAATTGAGTACCAGAGTGTCCTTGGTATTCCTGGCCGCCTTAGGAAGGTAAAGACGGTCGAGCGTGGGACTGACCACCCCACCACACTTCGTACCGTAGGTCAAGAAAATTTTTAGTGTTACCTCCACATCCCCCATGCACCGTTCACGGCGCGTGCGTAACGCACAGGGGATAGCTTTTTTTTAAAAAAAAAAGCACAAATTAATCGAGTGTGCAGTAAATAAAAAACCACCGTAACCTGACTTACCTAACCTCCACGTCCCCTTTTAAAGAGAAGTTATTTTTCTTAAAGAAAAAAATATAAACAAAACCACATCAGGATTCAATCCCGGGTTTTCTGCATTAGCTTCCCGACATGCTACCAATACGCCAGATTGGCAACTAGAAGCACTTGCTTGGAAGTAATATTTAGTTTTTAAGGAGTAATGCGCCTGCGCGAGAATGGCCCCGCCTTAATAGGACATTCTATGTTTAGACACTACCTTGGATATCGGGTGCTTCTCACGAAGGCGTCTCTCACTGTCTGAATTAGAACGGCCGATGTTCTTGTTCTACTAATCACCCGCCTGTCAAAGTCTTCAGTTGCTTCTTGTCTTCTTTTTCTTTCCTCCCCGGAAATTCTTGTTTTGCACGTTTAATTGAAGCCACAGACACTTTAGTTGCTTCTGCAACCCTCTTCTGAACTTGTTTCAAAGGAATTGTTGGTAATCCCTTTTTCGCTTCACCTTCCATAAATTGCATGATGTTATAAATAATATGCCTTGACTGGCTTCGTATTGTAGATCCTTTCTTCCTAGAAGCCATGGACGACATATTGCCAGGAAAAAGCAAGATCCATTCAGCCTTTTGTTACTACGCGCTGTGACCCTTCAAGGTCATAGCTCTTCTTTTTGGAATAAACCTGTAATTAACTCTATGACTTATGGAGCTTGCAAGTTTATCGCCGCAGTAACAAACGTTCGCCATTGGATTCTATCCTGGCCGGTCTTCCCAACGGCCTGTTTCCCTCCGCATTACCAACCACAATGGAATATAATCTTCGTTTCTCTCCCATCCGAGCTACATGATCGGCCCATCTTAGCCGTCGTGATTTTTATAATGTCCGGTAAATCATACAGTTTGTGCAGTCTCCTGCATTCCCCGGTCAGCTCGCCCCTTTGCGGCCCGTGTGTTTTTCTTAAAACCTTATCAGACACAGTTAATTTATGTTCAACTACCAGGGTCGTACTCCAATTTTCGTAACCGTAAAGTATTTCTGGCTGAATAACCATTCAGTATATTTTTAATTTCAGCTTTTTTTATATATTAATCGCGAGGTTAGAAGTTTCTGGACTAAATAAAAACTTGCGATGTCCGATACTAAGCGACTTTTTATTTCTTTCGTGAAGGTCTTTAAGAAGACTTGATCATTTTACAGTACATAGAAACGGATTTTTGTTTAAAAGACTATATACAAAAATTGACTGCGCCGTTGGTCTAGTGGTTAGCGTTGCTGAGGGGTCCCGGGTTCGATTCCCGGCACTGCCAAAGATTTTTTTCCAAGGCGTGTTGGTCTGAAACAGTGCTTATTACCCAGCATCGTGATGCAGTTCGGGAGCTGCTATGAATAAAAGATAGTGGCGATCACAGTGAGAGCTTAGGCTCTCCTCTCTCAACCCATCTAGACAGCGTGGGAGCAGTAGACCAATCTCCATCCAAGTAGAGGCCTCGTCCAGCAGTGGATCGAATGTGGCTGTGATTTATTTATTTATACAAAAATTATTTCGCCATATTTTTCAAGATTATTTTTTTTATTATTTACACATGATTTAAATCCAAGGCTTTGTTAGAATGTATAAATAGTATGTACAAGTATTTCAATTCGAATTCTAAAATATAAAAACGTTACTTTTTTTTCTGTACAGGGTCCGTTATCACCTCAAAGCACTCTCCATGCATCGATGACTGGTCAGTGCCTTCCAGGTTTGGAAGGATTGCAGCAGGCAACAACACTTGCAGCGGCGACTATGCCTCTGGATATTCCCACAGATCCTGGCCTCACGCCAGGAGTAGTTGCTGTACGTCCTATGCCACTGCCAGCGGCTCCTGTGACCAATGAAGTCTCTGGCAGTGGGAATCAGAGCAGTAATGTAATGTCACCGACAAGTGCAGCTCCATCTACAGCTTCACAACCACAAACAATCCCAAAAGATGACACCAACAAGCTGCAACAGCGACCACGTCCAGCGGCCATAGATCTGCATGATCTTGAGCAGGTGAGCGAAGAATCAGTAAATAATGTAGATTATTCAGCGATAATTTTGTAAGTTTCCTATCTGCTCATAGTGTATATGGGATTTTTGCCTCAATACTTTCTGGTCACTCTGTAGCTTATTAATACGTTTTAACAGGCACTCCAGATGTCGCGAGGAGCTTACCTGTTCCGCGAACCTAGCTTCATCCATCTGTGCGGGACTCTAGATGCCTTGTAGAGATTCACAAGCGCTAAACTATTTAAGGTTAATGTAAAGCAACGATCTCCAACAAAAGATGGCAGCACCACCTCCGTATATGTCTAATGTATTTTTATCGTTGCACGAAATTTCAGTGCTGCTTCTATAAATTCAAGCCGAGAGAGTTCTAACTTTCATACCAATTCAGAGTTTCATTGTTATAGGTTGGGATATCCATAACAACAATAAAGCGATTTCAACGATGAAGAAGAACGAAAATCGGAACGGATAGATCTTTATCAACTTCTTTGCCTGAAAGTTATAACTCTCTAGGGTTCAATTTATAGGAGCAGCATTGAAATTTCGTGCACCGATAAAAATACATTAGACATATACGAAGATAGTGCTGCCATCTTTTGTTGGAGATCTTCGCTTTACATTAAGGGTTAAATTTTTATTTGGAGACGTCTCATAGAACTCCCAAAAAGATGGGCTCACAATCACAAACCTTAATATGCAGATTCGTAGTTTTACAAAAGTTGCGAGCAGGTTAAACATCCAGTCATATCACATCCATTCACTCATATAAAATATACAGGGTATAGCCAAAAATGGATACTCACTTTAATAGCGAATAACTTTTATATTATTCTGAGTATGAAAACACATACACAGTTTTTTGGTGCAATTACAATAAGTGCTCGAACTGCGAACCACCAGCCTCCAAATACTTTTGAGCACGATGCACACACGGAATATGGTGACATATTCCACGGAGTAGCCACTGGAATTTCTGCACAGGCCATTTCACTACGTTCTCGAGGGGTCCCCACAAGTAAAAGTCAAGTGGGGTTAAATTCAGACGAGCGTGGAGGTACTCAATCGTGCCTAAGGGATCCCGGGTTCGATTCCTGGTGGAGACACAAGTGGTTCGGAGCCCACGTTAAACTGTAAGTCCCTTCCTTAGTAGTTTAATAGCTCGTTTAGAACGTTAATACCAATTCAATCAGTCGTGTCTCGTCCTATCCAACGACCTGGTACAGTATTACCTAAAAGGTGCGAACATCTTGATGAAAGTGTGACGGGGAGCCATGTAAAATGGATCACCAGCGCTATCTGCTGCTGGATCATCGTACTGCATGTTCAATTTGTAGTCAGTGCGATTTCGGAGCATATTACACATATAACATGTTTTAAAGTTTGTATACATTTTTTTTTAATATCCCTGTATTGTTCTAGATATGGTCTTTAAGAATATATAGATCCAGGATGTTTAAATCAGTGTGTATTCATTCAGCATTATACTTGGACAAATCACAACATACCCCATATCATTTCCACAATCACATAATATTTACAATTCACATACATGCGTCTGATACAAGGTGTGATAAGAACGGACTGAGCGCGCAGCGCCTAAACGCACGCTCGCACTACGACCTGTGGCGCTGACTAGCGGCAATCTTTGGTAACACATTGCTTCCTGCCGCAGCGCTCTATTACTGCCAGTAAGAGAGCTACAGCCATTGAAGTAAACAAGCGCAGTGACCGGCTTGCGATTCTTGTAGGCTTGGTTTCTACGTCATACCCAGGTTTCATCTCTTGTTAACGATGGTTTTCAGGAAGCTTTTATCGACACTGACACGGTCAAGGAGTTCTTGACTGATAACAACATGGCTTGCTTTCTGGTCGTTCATGACACGAAGCACGAATTATGCGGCGACGCAATGCAAGTTGAGTTCTCCTTTGCTTGGCATAATCCAAAGCTGATGCCTACATCTTCAGCAATCTCTCTGAAAGTCAAAGCGGTGATTTTGAAGAATCAAATCACGGAACTGCATTAATGTGAACGTCGTCCACTTCGGGGAGCTTCATCAATCGACGTTCTTCCAGTTTTGAAACGACTGTACCACTCAAAACACTGCGTTCGGTTCATTCTTCTCCAAAGGCTTGTTGAAGCATTGTGCACATTTCAGTAGCATTTTCCCCGACTTTCAAGAAGAATTTCACACACACACCAGTCATCTCGGTCCGTATATCTTTCTCAAAACCTTATTTTTAAACACTCGAAATTTATGTTCATCTGCTAGGGTCGTACTCCAACTTTCGCAACCGTAAAGTATTACCGGCAGAATAACCGTTCTGTATATTTTTAATTTTAACTTTGTTGATATTAATCGCGATGTTAGAAGTTTCTGGACTGAATAGAAACATGCCTTGCCCGATACTAAACGACATTTTATTTCTTCCGTGACCTCGTTTTTGCTTGTTGCATATTCTCCCAAGTATTTAATTTTGTTTACTTTCTATATGACCTCATCCCTAATTCTTATGTTTTTATTTCCTTCATTCCCTGTGTTTCGGCTTGTTATCATGTAGTTTGTTTTATCTATGTTTACCTGTAGACCTATCTCATCGCACGCTTCTACTAAGACATCGGTGTTGCTTTGTAGGGCATCTAGATCGTCCCCTATTAAATCTACACCATCCGCGTATACGAACAGTTTCTTCAAGCCATCAACATTAGTCCATTTTTGTCCCATTTAATGTTTAAAATCACATATTCTAACGCGACGTTAAACAGTAGTGGTGATAAGGCATCGCCTTGTTTCAATCCGTTGCGAATCTTCAAACTATCTGACATATTATTATTACCTATCCGTACTCTGCTTATGGGGTCGCTGAGACACATCTTCACTAGCTGAACCAATTTCTTTCGTAATTCCAAATCGTATCAGGATACTGTATAACTTTTCCCTTCTGACAGAATCATATGCTTTCATAAAATCAATGAATAGCTGATGAACCGTCCCATTGTATTCCCATTTCTTCTCCAAAATTTGTTTCAAGGCCAAAATCTGGTCCAACGTGGATCTATTTCTTCTAAATCCACATTGGTGATCTCCAATTATTTCATCTACGTATACACTTAGGCGAGTTAGCAGTATATTACTCAAAACTTTGTAACATGTTCGGAGTAACGAGATTCTGCGGTAATTGTTACAGTCCGATTTATCACTTTCTTGATAAACCGGAACTATTATTGAGGTTTTCCATTCCTTTGGAAGCTCCTCCTCTCTCCATATAGCACCTATCAATTTATATAGTTCCTTGATTATTGCCGTTCCTCCTGCTTTAATTAATTCGGCTGGAATATTGTCTATTCCTGGTGATTTCATATTGTTCAATTTCTTTACCGACATTTCGATCTCGATCTCGTTAGATTCAGGAATCCACGGTTCTGCAGTATGGATTTCAAATTCCTCTGTTCGTTCCCCGTTGTGTACATTAAGAAGTTTGTCGAAATAACTTTTCCACACATCGACAATTTTAGTCGAATCAGCCTGAAGATCTCCACGTTCATTTCTAATCATTGCTAACCTCGGCTGGTAACTTTTTCTTAACGAGTTTACCCCTTTGTATAGATCTCGTATGTTATTTATGTCTTCCCGTTTTGCTCTATCTCCTGAATCTTCTACGTCAGATATACTCGCTTTTTGCTTCTGAACCCGCGTGTGGCGTTGCGTTTCGCGTTACTGTAGTGGTTGATATTTGCTTCGATTTAATTACTTAGCCATCGCTGCCTTGCTTGTTTTCGTTCCTGATGAAGTTCAAGGCATTCATCATCAAACCAAGGTTTGTTTTTCTGTTGTTTCTTCTCACCTGCGCGTTCCTTCGCTGCGCTCTTAATTGTTTCACGAATTGCCTCCCACATCTTACTTACATCAATTTCATTATTGTTACTCAAGTCGGCTAGGATTTCGAACCTATTTGAGAGTTCGAGTTGGTAATCTGCCTTTACGTTTCGATTATCTATTCGTTCAACTTCGAATTTAAGTTGTTTTAATCCTTTGTTTTCTCTGTTCGTGGTGCATAGCTTTTCCCTCACTTTTGTGATCACTAACTGATGGTCGGTGTCACCTTCGGCTCCTCTGTAAGACCTAACATCCATTATGTTGATGTGTCTTCGTCTATCTACTAATACGTGATCGATCTGCTTGAGCGTTTTGCCATCCGGAGATACCCATGTGTATTTGTTTGTCTTTGTGCTGGATGTATGTGCTCTTTACTAGTAGGTTTTTCGAGATCGCGAAAGTTATCAGTCTTTCTTCATTGTTGTTGCTGAATTCGTGAAGGCTGTATTTGCTTACAGGAGGTCTATCTTTTTCCTCCCTCCCTACTTTAGCGTTGAAATCACCTAACACAATTTTCGATATTATATTTCGATAATCGGTCAAACAATCTTTCTAGCTCCTCGTAAAATGTATCTTCGTCATTATCATTAGCCTGCTCGGTCGAGCATAAATATTTATTAAAACTGTGGTACACCATCGGGTACGTATGGTGAGGTACGATAGTCTTTCATGTACGAACTCCATATTCTGAACTGCTGGAAGGATACTGTTCTTAATGAGGAATCCTGTTCGGAAATCGTGAGACTGTGTTCCCCCATAGTAGGAAGTGTACTTGCCCTGTCGGATGCTATCTTGACCCTCCCACCAGACTTCTTGTATCGCTAATATGTCCAGCTCGAACTCGGGCTCGCGTACCGCCACCTGAAGAGTTTCCGTTTTGTATAACGATCCTACGTTCCACGTTCCTATTCTAAGACCTTTCTTAATCTTGTTCTTGGAGCCCCCTGAAGCAGTCCCAGCCCGGAGATCCGAATGAGGGACTAGTTTACCTCCGGAACATTTTACCCCAGGAGAATCCATGAACCGTCTGTTACTATTTCTTGACATGTTTTAGCGGTGTAGAGTTGTCAGCTCTACGATGTCATTCATCTTGAGCCTCTGAGTGCTAATGATGATGATGCTTCCCTTCGCCATGATATTTTTGTTCGGGGTTATCTTCCCCTAGCCTTTGTAGATCCCTCTACGAACTGCAAGGCAGCAGTACTGGTTTTGGTCCGCTCCGGAATATTTCCGGTACCCATATCTGGTTAGCGTTCTCCTATCCACCACCTGGGGAGGCGCCTGGTAGGAGACCAGTAACTGCAACCCGAATTTTGAGGTGAATAACATTTGATTTCTGACGTCACGGATTTCAGTACATTGCACAACGAAAGTTATGCTTCTCTGCTTATCCTTAACAAAACGTGGCGATTGATTTTATACCCATTTTCAAACACAGTTTTACATTAAGTATATTAAAATTATTAAATCTGGATTTTTTTCTTCAATCAGTTTGAATAATATGATTAATTAAACACTTACTATACCTCAGACGGTCACAATAAAAAGCGTCCACAAGCACTTTGAGAAAACGCTAAAAACGTTACAACGAAATAAAGTAGAACTAATAAAATATGATCATAAGCAAAATGAAAGAAGAATCTTCTGGAACAAATGGAAATACATTCTGTCAAGAAAGTACCGGGAATTGGTCAATAATACACAAAATATGCATTATTCGTCCAAATTTATTGTATCGCCTTCAAAGTAGGCCCCTTCCGAAATAATCCACTTATGCCAACCAATAATCCAATCATCAAAACATTTTTGAAACGCATTTTCCGGAATCGACTGAAAACGCGTGCCTCGAAGTGGTAATTTGAGTTTTGGAAAGAGGAAAAAGTCGACCGGTGCCAGATCAGCGGAATACAGTGATTGTTCGATAAGATTTGTTGAGTTTTTGGCCAGAAATTCGTTCACAATGATAGCCTTGTGAGATGGTGCGTTATCGTGGTGCAAAATCCGTGAGTTTTCTTTCCCCAAATCTGGTCTTTTTCGACGAATTTGTTCTCTCAAGCGCCGCATAACGCTCAGATAATATTCTTTATTTACTGTCTCACCTTCTGGCAAGAATTCCGAGTGCACAACACCGCGATAATCGAAAAAAAAAAACCGTCAACATCACCTTCACTTTTGATCGACTTTGACGTGCTTTTGTCGGTTTCGGCTCAGTTTTAAGGCGCCGTTCCGAAACTTGTTGACTGGTTTGCATGTCAAACTCGTAAACCCATGTCTCATCACCATGTGGGGTCCGAATTGACTCGTTGTAGCATGTTTCTGCTTCCATTTCAGCGCCTCTCTCTCTCATAGACTTAAACGACGATTTTCAGTCATCATTTCCTTTACATTAGCGATGTTAAGTTCAGCTGAAGACGTTGATGGTCGACCTGAGCGAGGCAAATCTTCCACCACATCTCGACCGCTTTTAAATGCACTGTACCACTCATACGCACGTGTTTTTGATAAAGTCGATTCACCGTAAGCCTTATGTAACATTTTCAGCGCTTCGGCACAGGAAATTGCATTTGCAATGCAAAATATAAGACAGATTCTTTGTTCGATATTTTTATCCATTGTAAACATCGCACACACACACACACACACACACACTTGAGATGAACTGACAAATGGAGCACTGTAAACAAACTAAATGACAGATGGCGCTCAAACTCCGCGTGAGCATAGAGGGCAGTTGTGCTTACGTGGCGACAAGAAGAATTTCAACACTCCCTTTAAGTGGGGTTTGTAAATGTACAATTCCCGGTACTTTCTTGACAGAACGTATATATTGTATAATGTTTAGGATTTCAAATTATCTTCTGACGTTCAACATGTTGAAAACCTCATGATGAGTCATAAGTAAATTTTTAAAACAAACAAATCCTTTCAAAGTGTAACTGCTGGCATTACCTCGTCTTGTCATGTTTCTATATCCTCTCCGCCATCGTGAACCTGGCCTGTAACTTCCCTGCAGGTCATGATCGTTCTCAACTTTCTTTTCTGTCTAGTATTTCTTTATTATCTTTTCATTTACACTCTTGATTTCTTTTTATTATTTATATTCTGCTTTTTTTTTAGGTAGATTTCGAAGAAAAATATACCTATTGAGATCGATACGATATGAAAGTATATATTTATATATATATTAACACGCTAGCGGCCATAATTTTGAAGATATTTGAACCAAATTTTTATATGTTGTTTCTAGGCTTAATAGCTCGGTTAAGTTCGTTAATGAGCAAAATTCTGTCGCCATCTTGGATCCAAAATGGCCGCTGAACCCATTGTTGTATAGAATACACAGCCTAAACCGCGGGGGCTATTGAAATCAAATTTGGCATAAAGGTACAACATCACTGTTTGATTACGAAAATGTTACCTAATGAGTTCAAAGACGCCATCTTGGATCCAAAATGGCGGAAGTAAGAAATCTATTTTCCATATCGTTGGAACTAGAGATACGAAATTTGACATAAAGGTGTATTGTCACGAGTAGTTCAAGAAAATATTACGAAATGTTGAAAAAGTCGCCATCTTGGATTCAAAATGGCCGCCGAACCCTTTGTTGTATAGAATACACAGCCTAAGCGGCTGCAGTTAGAAGTATCAGATTTGGTAACACTATACATTATTATTTGTATGTTACTAAAATATTACATAATGTATCCAAAGACGCCATCTTGGATCCAAAATGGCGGACCTAAAAAAGCATTTTCCACGCCGTTTGAGCTAGAGATACGAAATTTGGCATAAAGGTGCATTATGACGGGTAGTTTAGGGAAATATTACAATATTTGGAAAAAGTCGCCATCTTGGATCCAAAATGACCGCCTAAAATTCCATTTTGCACACCGTTAGAGCTGGATAAATGAAATTTTACTTGAAGTTGTACCATCATAAGTAGGTCACGACAATATAAGAGAACTTTCAAAAAGTCGTCAACTTGAATCCAAAATGGCCGCCCAAAAAACCCAATTTCCAAATCATTGAAGGTAGAGAAACGAAATTTTCTTTGAAGGCGTATGACCAAGAGTAGGTTACAATAAATGGGGCAAACCTTCTTTTGGGTGCGCAGCCCCCCGTGGGAGGGTACAGATGGATACCATGGTGGTGTAGTGCTGCAGTGAGATTTTGGTTAAGATAAAGAAGGCGCATCCTCTCAAAAGCACTGTAGTTGGGGAGCGAACCCCCTATGGGGGTCTGGAGGCAGCGCTCCAAGCGAAACAAAGCGAGTATATATATATATATAGGTGTCTTTTGAGGTATCGTTGAACAGCTCTTGATGAATAATCTACAAAACAATAAATAGTTTCTCGATAGCTCTCATATAAGGCGAGATTTGAATTTTTGAAAACAAAAAAAAAAAACTTCGAGATCTACCTCAGCCTGTAGGCCTACCGAAAGGGATTTTTTATTATTTTCCCGTTGTTTTCTACTCATGTTTCCTTCAGGAAAGCTCTGCATGACTCCAGTCACGTTCTCTTCTTCTTTCCGTCACCTTCCTGTGTTTTTTCTGGTTACTTTAGTGTTTCCTCGCCTTCATAACCTGGTCACACTGTTATCGAGCTTTCAGCTTATCAGCTCTTCCGCCCCCCCCCCCCTTTGTGACCATGCCTCATTAACGAAAGAAATACAAATTTAAAAAAAAATTGTGTGTAGTATTTGTATCCTTTACATATGATAAACCTTTATTTTTCTGTCTTATTTTCTAATTTATACATCTATTTCTGTGTAGGAACTGGTGAAAATCCACACGGGATATCGACGTGATATTGCAGGTTCTATTCTGTTACAACAAACCACGGTTGGCCCTGCGATGCCTCCGTCTGCTTCCACCCAGGTGAGTGTTCAGTTTCTCGTGTGTTGTGTGAAGACAGAATATAGTTGTTTTCAAGGCAAAAAAGGATGTAAGTTACATTTAGTAAAATTTTGCAGAAGTTGTTTTGAGAAAATTGCAGTTCTTTATAAGTTTTCTACTATTTGAGTGTTACTTTTTTTTTCATAGTTATTCAAAAACAGAGCCCGGAAGTTTGGCAAAATGCCTTTTCGTTTTCGTTGCGAATTATTGACATATAAATTGTAGGTAACTTTTCTACTCATCGTGGGAGCGTTTAAAGAGGTTTTTCATTTTGCCTATTTTACCAGGTGTATAAGCTTAAATCCGCTGTTTTGTAGTTAGCAAAGACGCATGGTGTGTTCATAGAAAGCTCAAAGCAAATTATTCAAAGTACTTTCCCTCGCTAGCTACACATTTTGCCCACCTCTCTGGCAATTTGTGGATACCACGCCAAAAAAAGTCCTGCTCTTTCGAGGCAAACCACTCTTCAAGCCATTTTCGGACGTCTGCATACGAATCGAAGTGCTGCTCAGCGAGGGCGTGACCCATCGACGCAAACAGATGGTAGTCTGTAGGGACCAGGTCTGGTGAATGAGCGGTATGGGGTGGCACCTACCGCTTAAATGTCTCCAAATAGTTTTGGACCACTTTGGACGTGTGCGAGGGGGCGTTGTCGTGGAGGAATATCAGCTTGTCATGTCTTTGTTGATACTCCGGCCTTTTTTCACACAGAGCACGGTGCACGTTGATCAGTTGTTGGTGGTAGCGGTGGGCATTGACAGTTTGACCCGGTTGCAACACCTCAAAGTAGACGACACCCTGTTGATCCCACCAAACACACAGCATCGTCTTCCGTCGGAAGCGATTTGGTCTCGAGGAAGATGTTGATGGTTGGCCGGAATCAACCCAAGATTTCTGGCGTTTCGGATTCGCGAAATATATCCACTTTTCATCGCCCGTCACAATCCAATGCTGGAGCGACTTTCTTCTTTGTCTGGCGAGCAACATTTCGCATGTGTGTTGGCGTCTCTCCAGCTGCCGATCGGTCAATTCATGGGACACCCATTTTCCGATCTTCTGAACCTTTCCCATGGCACGTAGACGCATGCCAATTGCTCGGCATTGAGTAACGCCCAATTGCTCGGCAAGCATTTGTTGCGATTGGGTATCGTCCTCGTCCAACAGCGCCTGCAATTGATGGTCCTCAAACTTCCTGGGCCGATTTTCACGCTTCTTGTCACTCAGGTCAAAATTGCCGTCTTTGAACCATGCGCGTCGGCAGCCGACTTCTTCAAATGGAAGCCGAAAAGAGAGCTTCCCGCATATGCTCTTTTGCTAGCACAAAACTAGCCATGCTTACCAACGGCACACTGTGTGTTGTCTGCACTTGCTGATTATGTGCACTGATTCGTGTTTCCAGAGGTCCAACTCATCCACACAATAGGCGTGCCCATGGTAGCTTCAAGCGCTCAGTGAAAAAAATGGCATTAAACACAAACAAAAATATAGCAATGCTGCGTTTGTCACCTTAAGCTGTCTCCTAGCCGTGAATTCAGGAGGAAAGAAATTTAACTAGGAGGGGATTCTTTAAGTATTTAGGCTGACCTCGTGTATCGCCTCCCATGTACTGGCACCCTTCACTGCTTCAGTATTTTCTGAGTATCTGGTACAATTCATGGCGGCATTAAGACTTGTCACTGGCTGATGACCTAGCAGCTCACGCATACTACACTACGTTGCCAGAAACAATAATAAAACTTGAGAAGAAAGTCGAGAAACTGGTGACAATTATGGATATTGTGCGAGAAATAATAAACAAACTGTTGAAAGTGTCAGAACATAATTATGTAACCAGTAATGGGTGCAAATTGAGGATCTAGAATATACTAAAAACATATACAGTGTACTTAAAGGTAAAAATTAAATTATTGTTGATATGAACCCGTCAGTAAATACTTTCTTTTATGTCTGCTCCTCTTTTTTTCTCTGTGGACATTGGGAGATCATTTTCAAAAGTGAAAACAGTTCTCAGAGACAGAAGGCTTAACATGTGTTGCAAACTTGAACAATCAACTTGGGGTGATGTACAGCCAGTGTTGGATTTGCCGGGGATTTTCCTTGGTGTGTGAGGATTCCATCTCCGGTTGTTGATTCTGAATATTATCCCAACCAGGGATAAAATCTTTGTACACAGTCCGACAAGTAAGTAATGAGACTGATTTTATTCTGACAAAACAGAGAATGCAAAATAGAAACCAATATGTGAGTTCGAGAGAGTAATCCTTCATCTACGACCTGGCAACACCGCATGGTCCCGCGTGAAGCACAACGGGAAATATGACGTCAGTACCAGCAGTAAGTGAAAGGCCTTTGTCACCCCAGCGTCATGGAGCAGAGGGCGAATATCAAGTTCTGTTTCAAACTCGGGAAAAGTGGCACAGAAACTGTTGAGTTGATGCGGAGAGTGTATGGTGATACTTGTTTGTCTCGTGCACAGATATTTAGATGGTATGAACGTTTTAAAAGTGGTGTGGAATCGATTGACGATGAACCTCGGCCGGGTCGTCCAATTTCTGTTCGTAACGAGGAACTGATTGAAAAGGTGCGTGAACGTGTGCAAGAAGATCGTTGTGTGACTGTGAGAATGATGGAAGGTGACTTTGGAGTTAACAGGGAGACAATTCGTAAGATCTTAGTGGAAGATTTAGGCAAGAAGAAGGTCGCAGCGCGGTTTGTGCCACACTCATTATCTGATGAACAGAAACAAGCGCGTGTTGATTACGCCCGTGACATCATTGCAACTGCCCGTAGGAAGAAAAATTTCCTTCTGTCCATTGTTGCAGAAGACGAATGTTGGTGTTTTCGTTATGATCCAGCTACTAAACGTCAGAGTGCCGAATGGAAGTCTGCAGATTCTCCAAAAGGAAAGAAACTTCGTCTCCAAAAGTAAAAAGTGAAGACAATGCTCATTTGTTTCTACGACAGTAAGGGTATCATTCATCATGAATTTGCACCAGAAGGTCACACAGTTAATGCTCAGTTTTAGTTAGGTGTTTTGGAGCGTTTGTTGAAGAGAATACGTCGTGTTCGGCCTGAATACTCAACCCCAGGTAGCTGGTTCCTTCTCCATGACAACGCTCCAGCTCACCGAGCAGTACTTGTTGCGGAATATTTGGCCACAAAACAAGTGTGTGTGCTGAATCATCCCCCCCTACTCACCAGATATGTCCCCCTGTGACTATTTCCTGTTCCGTAAGCTGAAGTTGCCATTGAAAGGACGACTTTTCGACAGGGTTGAAGACATCCAAGCAGCTGTGACAGCGGCATTACGGGCCATACCACAAACTGAGTTGCAGAAGTCATTCCACTCCTTGTGTGATCGTGCCACTCGTTGAATTGATGCAGGAGGGATGTACTTCGAATAATAAACAGGTATTATTCAATTACTTGTGTTTGTTTCGTCAGAATAAACAGTCTCATTACTTAATTGTCGGACTGTGTATTTCTACCCAAACAGGTCGTACGTTGAACTTCAGCAACTACTAGTTTTAGGATAGCCCCCTTCGTAATTGATAGCAAATCGAACACTGCGTACAAGCAACATAGAACATCGTCATGTTCTAGCTGCGCTGCTCCTAGATTTTTAGAGTAACTCTTACCACCGACCGTTGACGTAGTAGAGTATCCATTTCACCATCCATTACGTTTCATCTGCAAAGAGAAGAAACAACTGTTAATGATCAAATGGAATCTAATTGAATGAACGTTCTAACTACCAAATTTCGTGGTTCAGACATTACAAATGGTAAAGTTATAGGGGACTGTTCGTTACTTAATGACCGACCTTTGTACATGATAGAATTAGCCTAGTTCAAACCTGTCAAGTTGAAATAGAATTAACCTAGGTATTCAGGGTTTAATAAATACTAATATTTGTAACAAATTGTTGTACGTATTATTATTCCAGGCGATGGCACAACCTGTAGCACCCATCATCACAACGCTTCATTCCTTGCCCGTGGTGAGTGCGAATGGAATGCAGATCTCTCCTGAGAACATGGCCGATCCTCGAGCCGCTGCGGTGACCCACCCATCGCCGTTGGAACTGTCAGGGTTACAGCCGATCGTAGTCGCTGGGCAGACGGCGGAAGCAGTCGCAGCGCAGATTCCAGTCAGCGTCGTTTCCCCATCATGTGGAAGCGTGAACAACACGCCAGTGGCACTACAAGATGAAGGTTGTGGAGATGAAAGGAAGTCGTTCGGTGGAGATTTTGAGGAGTCGCAGTTGGAGAAGGGAGATAGCAAGAGGGAACAAGAGGAGTCTCCAAGGGTTAGGAAGATATCAAGGTTTCAAGTCAGTGTGGTCACAGAAGACCCAGGAACTCCAGGTAAGTTGTTCATTGTGTTAATGAGGAGAGTGTTACAGTGGTGTCCGTTTATTTGTACCTGAGTTTGAAGAGCATTCGTGAGATCCTGGGTTCGATACTGACCGTTTTTTTTTCAGGTTTTTCCTCACCCTCACCAGTAAATGCCGCGATAGTACCGTGAACTTAGGCCCTGGTCGACACCTTTCTCCTCCCTATCCGGGTTTGAGCCTTAGATACCTAAAGACCACAAATAAATTCAAAGCAGTTGTACTTAAAAGAAAGCCATAAGCAAGCTTGCGTCGAAGCTTACTATGAAATTTTAGGATCGTGTGTAAAAATACAGCTGCCAGTTTCAAATAGATGTGTAGATTCTCTACGTAACGTAATATTCTAA
Organism: Lepisma saccharinum; assembly: GCA_022664845.1. Taxonomy (NCBI): domain Eukaryota; kingdom Metazoa; phylum Arthropoda; class Insecta; order Zygentoma; family Lepismatidae; genus Lepisma; species Lepisma saccharinum. The sequence goes on along the minus strand of JAGDQP010007317.1, from coordinate 46,039 downwards.
TGATTTTAGGATGGGAGCATTGTTAATTCGAATTTATTTGTGGCCTTTAGGCATCTCAGGCTCAGGCCGGAATAGGGTTGGGGAAGAGGATGTTGGAAAGGTCAAAGCGTATTTCGTAGGTATCATCATCCCGGTATTTGCGTGGTGTGACTAAGAAAAAACTGGAAAACCTCAGTCGGGATAGGCGGCTGCTGGGATCGTTCCCAGAACCTTACGATTGTTAAGCCAATTCTCCACCAACTGAGCTAGGCCGGTCGGTAGGGATCCTTTAGAATCCGAGATTCAAAATACTCTTTATTACCAAGAAGGGATTTCACATCGCTAAGTATTTCTTTCATGTCTAGTCTCTAAGAAAATCTTATCTAAACCAGTCATTTTAGTTGAAAAAAAAATCTTTTAATTCAAAGCTATAATCAAGATATTTGATGTTGCATGATACTTAGTAGGTGGTTTTGTCATTGTGTACGTTACACCCAAATATGTAATATTTTTTGTTCATTTTGTATTGACAATACAATTATTCTAATTATACAGAAATTATGGTTTTGTAATTATACGGTGTTACTCGTACAAACACTTTATTGAAACCAGTCTTGAACGCAAGGATTCAGTAAATTCTGAACTGATTTTGGCCAGAGTATCACTTCCAAAGAATCAGTAATTGAGGTGAGGTGGAGGAACTGCGGAAATGGGGTAGAAGCGACCTTTCGATCAAAGTATTTTTATGAAATTGGAATCCGCCACCAAGCAAAAGCCCATTGTATGGTTTAAATCCTGCTACTAGATATATCTGGTGTAGTAAAAAGTAATTCATTATTTTGCCAATAGATGGCTTCAGTGATCTGTATCTCGCGTTGTATAAGTCCGATCGGGTTCAACGAGATAGCGTTCAAACGATGAGATTGCGTACTACAAACACTGTTGAGATAGTTGTGATGAGTTGACTCAGTGTTGTGTCAGCGCGCGTCAAAATGGACACTAGCAAAGAGAAAATACGCTATATTTTACCGTTTTTCTTCGATAAAGGCGAAAACGTAAGCCAGGCGGCTTCAAATGTGAATAGTGTTTATGGTCCTGATACTGTAACAGCCAATCACGCGCAATTTTGGTTTCGTCGATTCCGTTCCGGTAATTTTGGCGCCAAAGATGTACTACGCACTGGAAGGCAAGTGTCGAAAATGTCGATAAAATCATGGACATTGTCGCGTCCGACCGTCATGTAAACACTGTTTCGATTGCCCAAGAGCTAAACATTGCACAAAAATCGTGTGGAACCATTTGCATAAGGCTGGATACACAAAGAAGCTTGATGTATGGGTGCCACACGAGTTAACGCAAAAAAACCTCATGGACCGAATTTCCATCTGCGAATCGCAACAAAAGCGCCCCATTTCTGAAGCGGTTGGTGACTGGTGATGAAAAGTGGATCACTTACGACAACGTCACGCGAAAACGGTCGTGGTCGAAGCGCGGTGCGCCGGCGCAAACGGTGCCCAAGCCAGGATTGACGGCCAGGAAGGTTTTGCTGTGTGTTTGGTGGGTTTGGCAGGGAATTATCTACTATGAGCTGCTCCCCTACGGCCAAACCCTTAACTCGGAACTATACTGTCAACAATTGGACCGTCTGAAGGCAGCAATCGCCCAGAAGCGCCCAACTTTGGCCAATAGGAGAGGCATTATGTTCCACCAGGACAACGCCAGGCCACACACATCGATAGTGACTCGCCAGAAGCTCCGGGAGCTTGGTTGGGAGGTTCTTATGCATCCACCTTATAGTCCGGACCTGGCACCGAGTGATTACCATCTGTTCCTGTCCATGGCGAATACGTTTGCTGGTAAAAAAATTCGCGTCAAGAGAGGCTTGTGAACATCGACTGTCTCAATTTTTTGCCAATAGGGAAAGGGTTTCTATGAGAGAGGCATCATGATATTACCTTCCAAATGGCAACACGTTATCGAACAAAACGGCGCATATGTGACCTAAATCGGATCATTCTAACTATGGTAAGTCAAGCCTTCAATGTCGTGCAAAAATTATGGATTACTTTTTACTACTCCAGATATATCTACGGATTGGAAAAAAAAAAGACGAGTTGAAAATAGAGCAGGCTTTCTCAATCTGTATTAATGTTGTATTTAAATGTAAAATTCGCCAGGGTTTACAAGAAGATCTGTAGCTGGTTTATCCCTTGTAGTTTGAAAATGGTTCTTAGCCCATATGTAGACTAAGGTACGTTTCTGAGGATAAAATTAAAATCATTGCCTTGCGAACGTTTTCTGGATTAGACCATAAGTCGCTGTTACCCCAAACAGAAACCTGAATGAGGCAAGAATGATCAATGTGTTTCGAAACAAAGCGTACTAGAGGTCGCACTTACCCGCTTTCCACTTAGCATGGTTTCTTTCATTACTGTCAAGTGTTTATTTACTTTTGCTTGGTGTCTTCTATGAACTAAAAACCTTTCTTGTTTCCATACGATCTCTTCCACCACTAATGTTAGAAAATACTATTTTGGGAAGAAAACCAGCCATTTCCATTCTGCTGCACAAAGTAAATCGTGTATTCTCTTGCCGTAATCACTATTCCAAGTAATTTACATAACTTTTTATGGGCTAAGGACGCTGTGTGACCTAATGTCTGTTTTCAGGTGTGTATCAATTTTGGTTTCTATATGTCCAGTGGGTACTTTCTCATGGTAGGTCAAAGTAAAACTATTGATTTTACAACAGGTCGCACTTACCCCACCTCACCTTTTATAAAATATTAATGATTACTAGAATCAAGGTAAACATTTTATCTTAGATTCGTTTAGTTCTTTTTAAATTGTTATCTCCAGTTATAATTACAAGGAAATACACAGCAATTCGTTTCTTTACTCTTACGAGGGCAATTTACAAATGATTTAGATTGGGGTCTGATGTTGAGACCCTGGAAGTGGCAAGCCGGTGACAGTTTAGTGAATAATGATGCGGGAGGTCGGTAGATGTCAGGAGTAGTAAACATTTGACGGGCAACCTGTGTATCGTCAGTGACATCATGGAGGGCAATTATCACGGGAAAAATTAGACAGCTTGGTTCTTGCGGAAGAAAGGCAACAGACCCGCAGATATATACAGCAAAACAACAGTAAATGGAAGCACAAGGGCAGTCTTCTACCAAAGAAGTTCCGGTCCACTGCATCCTGTGGTAAGCAAAATGGCAACTGTCTTCTGAGACGAAGGTAACATCCTGATGGTGGATTGGCTCCTGCCGAACACATCCATCAACAACGATATGTATTGTGCTTTTCAAGATAAAACAGAATAGTAGCTGAGCAAAGCAGTGGGGTAAGTGCTTCCTTCCTTTAAAAGGAAGGAGTAAAGCAGTGGGGTAAAGCAGCTTCCTTTAAAAGCTAAAAACGTGTAACAGTTTCGCCAACTAACAACTTGGCTTCATCAGACGCGCTAAATCACGTAAACAACACAATTTCTAGTGAGACAGCTATCTGGTTCCTGATTGGCCCCTGATTGCCAGCCAATCCCATACCGACTGCACAAAGTGAATTTTTAATTAACAGCAATCACTGATTCCGTCTCACCCCTTGTAGTCGGTATGGGATTGGCTGGTAAGGGGTCAATCAGGAACCAGATGGCTGTCTCACTAGAAATTGTATTGTTTATGTGATTTAGTGTGTCTGATGAAGCCAAGTTGTTTGTTAGTTGGCGAAAGCGTTACACGTTTTTAGTTTCTTAAATAAAACGTATTTGCTTTGTTCAGCTATTATTTTATTTTATCTTGTGTTTATAAAAGCAAAGCTTTGATATGGAAAATATCATAGTTGTGCTTTTCTACAGAAGTTGCGTAGGGGTATAAGAGTATCGCAAGGGAAAGTGGGCCATGAACGTCCTGTTGCTTCATGACCATGCTCGTTCGCATACAAGTCACCGCACTCAAGAGCTGCTGAGGTCAGTGGGTTTCACTGTGTTGCCTTCATCCTCCGTACTCACCAGCTCTCGCACCTTGCAACTACTCCCTCTTTAATGAAATGAAGTCCCTACGTGGTGATACGTGACACCCCAAGAGAATACGAAAGCAACCGGTGAGGTGGCTATGATATCTCTTGAGGAAGAATACGCGGAAAGGGATGAAGCCTAACCTGGAAGCCCGGACCATCCCCGACACGGTAAGTAGCATTAATCAAAATCATTTGTAAACAATCCTAAAACATACCAGAATTCGAGAAATTTAAGAGCATCTCTGTGTCTTTTATTGTTAATTAAAAATTAGAAAATATTTTTGTTATTTTAATATCGAATATGAGTATAACCTTCCTGTTGTGGTAATTTTTTCAGTGAAGACTGAATCTGAGCCCACTACGACCATGGCAATGCGTCGAGGTCGCTTTAGCGTAGTGACACATCCAGACGAAGGGGAAGAGAGTAGCATATCGAGAGACAGTATGATGCGATTGTCCAGCAGTCCCACCGACAGCAACTCAGTGCATGTACTTCACATGAGTACGGACGAATATTTCAGTAATGCTCAGTCGTCCGGGGTGTTCTCCAACGCCTCGCTGCAAAGTCGACAGTTCCTCTGCACAGACTCTGATCTAGGACTCCCATCGTCATCGCGAGGGAAGTCTCAGGTAAGGTGATCACGAACGTCGTTGAAAGCAGGTGCACCGTTGTAGTGGTCAGCTACCGTAACTAGCAGTTGTATATCTTTTTCTTTATCATTAGTTCCCCCCCTCCCCCCTTGTCCTGTTATTTCTAAATATATTTCTTTTTTTTTATGTAATAATTTGATGCTTTTCTATTTTTGAGCACGAGTTCTTGTCTATTTTTTGCTTTGGCTGCTATCATTTTTTGCTGTTCTTTTTTTTTTTTAAAAAAAAGTATTTGTTTGATCTTTACTAGAGATGTTTGTATAAGGAAAAGAGACAAACGCCATAGAATTATTGTAAACGCGTACTGTTTGATGTCCGGGTGCTTTCGACGGAACATTTCGACACTTTAATATCATTATTTGTACTTGAAACACACCTCCCTGTTGTTAAGATACCGCGTACGCTTTCTAAGGACGTGGTCGTGGATTCAAGTCCGTCTGTTGAACGGAGTGGTTCGGAATCCACTTTAGCAAAATACTGTGTGTCCTGTCCTTAAAACTGAAGCAGCACTACTACCTCAGGCAGGATTTTTTTTCCCCCCCCACAACGAGCTGCTCCAAATGTAAGCCTAGATAGTTCATACTTTTCAAGAAGAAAGTTTTATAACCCTTTCAAGAGTCAATTTTGTATTTTCTTTTTTATTCATTGTTATGAACATAAATTACGTGTGTTTGAAAATAAGGTTTTGAGAAAGGTATATGGGCCGAAACGGGACGAGATGACTGGAGAATGGAGGAGACTGCATAGTGAAGAACTCCACGGACTGTACGATTCACCAGATGTTGTAAAAATAATGAAATCGCGACGACTAAGGTGGGCAGGCCATGTAGCTCGGATGGGGGGGGGAACGAAGATTATATTCTATCCTGGTTGGAAGGAGACCATTGGGAAGACCGAGACGTCGTTGGGAGGACAATATTAGAAGAGATCTTCGAGAAGTAGGTGTTCGTGATGAAAACTAGTTTGATGTTGCCCAGGATAGAATCCAATAGCGAGCGTTTCTTACTGCGGCGATGAACTTGCGAGTTCCATAAGCCATACAGTTAGTTAGTTTTGTACTGTTTAAAGTACGGGTTTGCAAACTTTTCTGTGAATAAAAAAATTAAAGATTCAATAAATGAACAAAACTGTCCATCAATTAACTCTAATTCCTAAATGAACCGTTTACCGAGTTACCGTAGCTCAGTGACAGAGCGTTGATATAGCATTTCGGGAGGTCCTGGGTTCGATTCCAGCGGCCAACCATCCTGACTGAGGTTTTTTCTCAGTCACACCAGGCAAAAGCCACCTTCAACATAGGCCTTGGCCGTCACCTTCCTGAATCCTTTCGCCCCGAATCCCGGCCTGAGCCGTAGATGCCTAAAGGCCATAAATAAAATTCCATTGTAAATGAACCGAGCAATCCACAAAGCAGTCGTGAATTTATATGCCATTTACTTGACGCAGTGCTAAAGGCGTTTGAAATGTGCATGTTACATATAATTATAATCGAGAGGTCCATTTTTGACCTGACAATTTATTGTAGTCAAAATGTAATAAAACAACAAAAAAACCGTGAATAAATGAAAATATAATTCTGAAAAAGACATGCCCAGGCACCTAGGTGCCAACCTACTTCGAACAAACGCAATTCGTAGTCAGCTGAATGCCTACTTTGAATAATCCCGAAGAAATCAATATGAACCCAATTCAAGGAAGTTGGGAAATGGTTCTTTATACACACTTTAGTTATTATGACGTTGTCTAAGCAAAGGGAACAAAAACCCACTAATCAACAAACCATCCAAATCACTACAAATTAAAGATAAGATAAAATGAATTGTATGTGCGGTAACAGCACTATGGCTTACGCCCGTCCCGTACAAATTAAATTGAACAAATGACATAGCGATATAATCTTTTATCAATACTCGCAACAATTAAAATAAGATGAAATGATAATTTCATCTCAGTACAGTTGAAATAGGTTCATTGTTGTTGTGAACTTGTAACAATGAAGCTCTTTCAACAACGAAGAAAGGAGAAAATAAAATATTGATACTTATAGAACTCTTCAAATGGTTATCAGCTTCCGTCTCTGAAAGTTAGACCTCTCTAGGCTTGAATTTGTAGGAGCAACATTACAATTTCGCACAACGAAAAAAAAAGGTACGTTAGAGCCATCTAGATGTAGAGATCATCATTATACACTACCCTTAACAGTTCACCAGCTCGCTTAGGACGTTAGTAGCAGTGAATTATAGTTTTTATAACAGTGTGCTTAGTTTTTGAAGTCTTCGTTTTAAAATTTTAATTCACTTAACTGCAAATACTTTTCTGTCAAACCTGAGACTATCTTCAGGTGTGATAATGTTTTGTTTAATTGTGTATGTGGAATATACTGTAAAATGACGTGTTATTTTGTTAATATATGTTGTGACATAACATGCGTATTCGCAGTTAAACGCATGCTGGATGTCACAATATTAATGAAATATTGTAGATAACATTTCTTTTAGCAGTAACTTCAACAAACACACACACATTTTTGAACAAGTTGTCACATCTGAAACCAAGCGGCTGTAGCTTATTGGTAGAGAGCGTCCTTAGTAATCGGAAAGTCTCTGGGAACGATCCCAGCGGCGGACTATTGGGACAGGTTTTTCCAGCGTTTTTGCTCAGTTACAGCAGATAAATGCCGGTATGGTACCTACAAACCAGGACCTGGCCAGTTACCTTCCTGTATCCTCTCCCTCACCTATTCCCGTCTGAGCCTGAGATGCCTAAAGGCCATAAAATATATTGAAATTGTCATACCTGAGTTGGTCTCAGATATGAGACCGAGAAGTATGTTGTTTTTAATTTCCAAACGAGAACTACTGAAGGAAATAACTCCACAATTTATTTTACACGTTGAGTCTTCCTAGAGCATTAGGTTTTTAGTGTGGAATTTAGTAAATTTTCTTCTTTCCTTCATTTATGGGCCAGTCAGTTAGTTATGGGGTAAACTTATCATGTGTGAGATGTGCACCCATTCGGGGCTAGGAAAAGAGAAGGTAACGTCCAGAGCCTTTTACTAGGTACTCTGGTGGCTTTTATTCCTGGTGAAGCTGAGGTAAATCCAGGAAAACTCGGTCAGTATGGCCGGCAGACTCAAATCTTCATGCCTCGTCAGTGCCGATACGAAGTCTGCGTTCGTAATCACTAAACAACAGGGTTTGGAGGTTTGGATATGGAAAGACTGGTATTTACAAAGATTTTATCACAGGCTTGTGTGACACAAAATAAAAAGGGAAAGGTATCCCGAATGCGGTGTGCACGCGCCGTAAACAGGTGAATGGGGGATGTGGAGGTACCGTTCCACATGTTGTCTACCTACGGTACGATGTGAGGTTGGATGGTTAGTCCCACGGTCGACTTCCATTAGCTCCCAAGCTGCCTAGGATTACCAAGATTTGATAGGAAGTTGAGTTCATCTCACAGTGCCAGGCATGGAAGCACGGAAGAAAGAATTGCAGCCTCTTGGCCCGATTTGTAGTTAGACGCGCTACCCCATGAGCCACGGTGATACGTGTAAAATGAAATAAGGGAATTAAAATCCATCCAAAATACGCCAAAGTAGTTAAGAATTGGTTTGAATTTATTTATGGTCTTCAGGCATCTCAGGAGACCGGGATACCGTGGGGAGAGGATGTTAAGAGGTAGTCGGCTAGGGTCTAGCTTTGTATGTACCATTCCGGCTATTATCTGGTGTGACTGAGGAAAACCCTCAGACAGTATGGACGACCGCTGGGATCGGTTCCAGGACCTTGTAATTCCTAAGCTAACGCAACCGTCTACGAATTGAGCTAAGGCTGCCCGGTGCCAAAATAATTAAAGATCTATAACATTTCGTGAAGTCCTGATCCGCGGTGGCTCAGCGGTAGCGCCCTCACCTCTGGTGCTTGAGGTCCTCGGTTCGATCCGTTCATTCCGTATGGGGTTTGTAGTGGGCAAACACCGTGTGTGGGGATTTTCTTGGAATTCTCCCACTTTCTTCATTGTACCAATTCACCCATTATCCTTACGGCCTGAGCCAAAGTTGCCTAAAGGTCTTAAATTGCGTAAAGTCTTCTTGACTTCATTCGGTAGCTAAAAAAAAGTGTGAGCAGGAGTAAAGGTCAGAAGAAGACTGGCCACGAGGCTAGCTCATGATGGAAGTGAGTATGTGACGTCATCTGGCGACCGTTGAATGTAAACAAACGTGGCGTCTGGGTTTTTGTACGTTACACACAGACTTGTCACTGCTGTGCAAAAGTGGATTTCAATGACAACTGTAAAGCAGTGGAAAAGGAGTGTAACAAAAGAAATGAACTCTTTAAAGTGTTTGCATATATGGGATTTTGAGGGCTGATCAAAAAACAGTGACACTTTTGCTACTGGGAAAGTATGTAATTAATCTCAGAAATATCTAAATGGTATTTTTGGAAGTACTCTCCATCCATAGGAATACATTTCTCCTGCCGTGCTTCAAAGATAATCGAGTGTCCATCCAAGGCTTTTGTTATCTGGTTGCTAGATTTAAAAAAATGCCGACTACTCAAATATTTTTATTCGGGAAACAGCCAGAAATCGTATGGCGCGAAGTCTGGGCTTTACGGAGGGTAGGTCAAACGTTGGGCACGTGTTTCATCCAAAAAGTCTTGTTATGACGTATTAAAGTCTCTTGCAATTATGTATTATTATTTTCCAACGTGTCCTATGTGTGTTATACTTTCAAGTAAATGTTTAGAATGTTTAATTTGCGGTTTTTAAACATTATTTTGGTTCATTTCAATGCTGCTTTTGTATGTTGTACAAGAGCATGTTCCCTAAAATGCATAACCGGAAACCTTGAAATAGCTTGCAGTATACTAAAGCTATCAAGAAATCAGTTTTTATCAAATTGTAGAAATGTATTTTCATACATTATAGAATCAAATTTGCAAACTTGATCTGGCCTGAACCTTAGATGCCTAAAGGCCATAAATAAAATTCTTTCAAATTCATTGCAAACCTGACATCGAAAATCGATTCAAATAATAATAATAATCGAGAGTCTGACTCGAATCTCGCAGTTGGCTGCCAGATGCTGTACCATTCACCTACCAACGCCACTACAAGCCCCTGTGCATAGAGAGCAGTGAATTCCAACTGCACACACTGTGACGTCACAATTCTTTTCTCCCGTTTCTCTGTAAGAAGATGCTTGGACACTGTTGAGCAGACCTATCAGAACGACCAGTGATCTCCATTTTCCAAGACATCATCTTAATTCTCTATTGCTTTTCTAGTTTTTTTCATAATTTCTTTCCGAATTCTTCTGTTAGTGCCCCCATATAAATATTGGAAAGCTGTAAAGTTTATTTTGTCTCTAGTCCCTCAAAGATGTCCGTGACATAAGCCATACACTGTTGGATTCCTCTTGGTCTTGAAGGTAAAACTGGCTGTTTCGTTTCATTTGCTTAGCATTCTTCATTGGAAGAATTGACACTATGGCTTCAGTGGAAACAGGAAGAGAGAATCTGATTTCAGAATTAGGTTCAGCTGCCTTGAACCTGACAGGTCCTTTATATTTGGTTAGATTTTCCCCTGGGAGACGCGTGTCGGTTCAAATGCAGCCACTAGTATTTTTGTCATTTTGTGTAATTGTTAGTCAGTCCACAACTGCTCTTGTCAAACTGGTAAGTAATTGAGCTAAAAATAGGAATGGGTTCTCGTTACCTCAGATACCAGGTGTGTAAATATGAAACCGGAATTTGTGCATAGACGGCGTTAGCTGTCACTGTGGTTACCGTAAAAAATTTTAAAGTGGCGATTTTGACGTGAGAAACGAAGAACGTGGATGACCACCGAAAAAGTTTGCAGAAAGCGAATTGCAAACTATGTTGGATGAGGATGACGCTCAAACGCAACAAGAACTCGCGGATCAATTAAATGTGACATGAGAAGCAGTTTCCATACGTTTAAAAGTCATGGGCAAGATTCAGAAGGTGGGAAAATGGGTTCCACATGCATTGACTGAACGACAGCAGGAAAACCGAAAAACGACTTGCGAAATTCTGCTCGCCAGGTACAAAAGGAAATAATTTCTCCATCGAATTGTGACTGGTGACGAAAAGTGGATCTAATTCGAGAATCCTAAGCGTAAAAGATCATGCGTAACTTCAGGAGAACCGGCGACATCGACTGCAAGACCAAATCGCTATGGACGGAAGACAATGCTTTGTGTTTGGTGGAATCAGAAGGGAGTGATCTATTATGAACTGGTGAAACCTGGCGAAACCGTTAATATCCAACGTTACCGACAACAAATGATCGATTTGCATCAAGCTTTGTGTGAAAAACGACTAGAATATGACCAAAGACAACATAAAGTGATTGTGCTTCACGATAATGCACCCTCCCACAGAGTCAAGGAAAAGATTGCGACGTTTGGCTGGGAAATCCTTCCGCATGCGGCTTACTCATCAGACTTGGCACCTTCCGATTTCCACTTATTTGCATCCATGGGACAGACACTTACTGACCAGCGCTTCACATCTTACGAAAATGGCTCGATTAGTTTGCAGCACAAGAGGCACAGTTTTTTTTTTTTGGTCTGGCATCCACACATTGCCGGAACGACGGTAGAAATGTATCGCTAGCGATGGCCAATACTTCGAATAAAATAGTTCTTAGCATTGCCATCCAATCACTGTGTCTTTTCTGTACATAAATTCCGGTTTTATATTTACGCACCTGGTACCAAGATACCACTGATACTTTAACTGAATTCGATACTTCGATATGTATTATTTTTGACACTGATATTTTCCTCAGAATAATCCCATGGGAGAACGTTATAACTTACATGTCAGAGTCAAAGCGTATTGAATTTTAATTTCATATATGGTTCTTTTAGTCATTTATAGCTCCGGTCGGGATAGGATATAGGGGAAAGGATGCGGAGAAGTTTTGTTCTGTGGGTCCGTTATTGGATTAGTAATGCGCGTCATGGGTAAACACGTTCTCTATAGAATTATTTGTATTGTGGATCTTCCGAAAATAAACAGTTAACATACCAGGTGCTTAAATATGAAACCGGAATTTATGTACAGAAAAGACACAGTGATTGGATGACAATGCTAACAACTATATTATTCGAAGTATTGGCCATCGTTAGCGATACATTTCTGCCATCGTTCCGGCAATGTGTGGATGCCAGACCAAAAAAACTGTGCCTCTTGTGCTGCAAACCAATGATCAAGCCATTTTCGTGAGATGTGAAGCGTTGGTCAGCAAGTGCGTGTCCCATGAATGCAAATAAGTAAACATCGGAAAGTGCATGCGGAAGGATTTCCCAGCCAAACGTCGCAATCGTTTCCTTGACCTGTTTTGCTGTGTGGGAAGGTGCATTATCGTGAAGCACAATCACTTTATGTTGTTGTCTTTGGTCATATTCTGGTCGTTTGAGCGTCATCCTCATCCAACAAAGCTTGCAATTCGCTGTCTGCAAACTTTTTCGGTGGTCTTCCACGTTCTTCGTTTCTCACGTCAAAATCGCCACTTTTAAATTTTGTAAACCACTTATACCACTGACTTACCAAGAACATGATCATCGTAAGTTTCGACAAGCATGCGATGCGATTCTGCAGCAGTTTTCTTCAAATGGTAACAAAAAATCAATGCTGTCCGCACATCGTAGTTTGTAGGTACAAATTGCGCCATGTTCAACGCTATTAAACACTACACTATGACATGAAACTTGTCTGGTTGTGAGTTGCAAATCGTTATCAGCAGTCAAAACAAGCAAGTGGCGCCAAGGACGCAGTTTTACGGTAACCACAGTGACAGCTAACGCCGTCTATGCACAAATTCCAGTTTCATATTTACACACCTGGTACATTTTAATTATGTAATTAAATTTTATTAATTTTATCGAAGGTCAGAAATAAGTATCGGTACCGAGAAATTCTGGTATAGACCCATCTCTAATGAAAAATCACCTCTTTCCTGTCGTGTCATTTCTCATTCCGTTTTCGTTCGATTTAAATAGGCCTAACAACCGTATCGATCACTTTTCACCCTTGTTCAACTAAGTACCTCATGACCTGGCATTTTAATTACTGACGTTGTCTTGCTCCAGCGCTTTTTCCACATCACAACATAAAAAATCGCGATCGTTCTGATGGCTCAGTTCTATTACATAATCGTGTCAAACATATAAGCAAGAAATCAGAAAGAAGGGTTCCGAATTAGTACCTAATCTTAAATTCCAGATATTGTCCTGCTGCATAGCTGAGATTAAATTCAGGCCATGACAGTTTCTTCCACTGTCAGTTCCACGTAAATCCTGTATAAATATACACAACATTCAAAATGGCTACCACACTGTGTAGGTAAACACAGAACAAAATGTAACCCAGCTTCATAGTTTTTGTGTTCAAATAGGACAGCTCCAATTCAAGCTAATCGTTGCATGACACTTATGAGTTAAAAGAATAGTTGAATCTTCCACGTGGCAAGCTACATTTGGATACAGGTCTTTTCCCCACAAAAGCTTGGTCTTGTTTTCACAGCCTTGTAATTTTGAATATGCGTTATTGCGGATTCACGTGGAACAGAAACTAAAATTACTGCCTCGTAGCACTGAAGGTCTGTGAACTTCATTTCCGCCAATAAGCTGCTCAAACCGAGCCGCCGTAGCTCAGGGGAAGAGGGTTGTCGTAACACTCGGGAGGTCGTGGCTTCGATCGTAGCGGCCGACCATCCTGACAGGTTTTTCCAGTTTTTTTTCTCACACCAGGCAAATGTCGGGATGGCACCTTCAGCATACGCCCTGGCCAATACCTTCCCGAGTCCTTTCCACTCCCCTATCGCGGCTTGAACCTTAGATGCCTAAAGGCCATAAATAAAATTCAAATTTCAGGAGGTCCGTGGTTCGATAACAGCAGTCGACCATCCTAGCTGATGTTTTTCCTGTCATACCTGGTAAATGCTGGGATGGTACTTTCATCTTAGTCTTGGACGCATCGTTTTCCCTAACCTGGGGGTCGCGGGATGTGTACAAAGGGGTTGCGAGGGAAGGTGAAAAAATAAATTTAACTACGATTTTGTAGGTTGAAACTAATAAAATTCAAAAAGGTATTTTATTTTGGTTGCTGTTTTTTAATAATTACTATAGATAATGTAGTTTAATGAACTGTTTTGGATAATATAATTAGGATATTTATTAAACACACAGGAAAAATAAACTGTTATGTTTTGAAATAAAAAGCAAATATTACACAAAATAAAATAATTGCGGGTAGCCGACTAGATAGGGGTCTGCGGCAAGAAGGCATGGTGAAAGGGGATAGCAAGATGAAAAAGGTTGTGAAATGCTGCCCTAACCTATCCCGGCCGGAACCACAGATGATTAACGGTCACAAGTCAAATTCAAACATGAATCTCACTATCGGAAATAAAGGATTATATATAGTTCATTCGCGGTAAATTTGTACGATAATTAGTGCAAGGCTTATCATATATCTTGGACATGAGTATGCTTTCCGGATGTTTCATATCGAGTGATGGCTTCTCGTATGCTAGTGTTGTAAAAGAACTGAATTCCAACTCACTGTGGTTCGTAGAACTTAAGAAATAATTAGCCTTGTACCAAATTGATTAGGGATCCTTACTTTTCGACTTCCCCTCCAAGAAAAAAAATACCAGTAAGGCGAAGCTCAGTCGGGAGACTGCATATATGCTACCACGAGGCTTCAGCAGCGAGTATCCTAGTTGGATAATCTATATGTTGTTGGAAAAATTGTGGTTAGACCGAGGCCTAGCAGTTCCTGAGTTGAAAATGTCCCCCTCCCTCGTATCTCAGAACCCTAACCTACGAACTGTAGGAGTTTGAACTCGCCACACCGAGACCTTTCCAACGACACCTCAGCCCTAGTAGTTCCTAAGTTAAAAATTGTCCCCCATATCTCCGGAACTATCCCTCTTATGTATATGATCTATACAAGTTTGAACTCGTCTCACCGAAACCTTTCCGACAACACCTCAACCACCTTCATAACCCTAGTAGTTTCTGAGTTGAAAGTTAAAGACATAGTGGTTGTATGAAGCCTAATAGTGCCGTCATAATACGCAGTATTAGATAAGAACCTTGTATTTGTGGAAGATTACAGTTGCGTTTACATAATTATTCTGCGTGTGATCTCTTTTGCTTATTAAACAGTGTTTGTAAAAATTTTAATAATTTGTTTTCCTATCTTTGTACAAATTTAAGTTACATTTGGGTAATTATTTATTTTTACAACTATTATTAAGTATTGTAGCACTGCACCACTCGTTTTTTTTAAATTGTATCTTATTACTAATAACTTGCACGATTTTAATTTTCTTTTTGATGTTGTTTTGTGTTCTTATTTTTCTTCTCAATTGTTATTGCCTTGCTTAGGTCAACAAAAGCTCACATAACAACTCACCTCGACATTACATCAATACTGGCGGTAGTAATGCTTACCTTAAACCCCCTACTCAACACTATATCCAGCCTATTACGACCCAGTCGGTGCCAGCAGGCAAAATGAGTCATTTGGTCAATGCTGAAAATTCCAAATTATCCAAAGTTGGGGACTGTTATTATTATCAACCGGCGTTCTCGGTCACCAGAACAAGTGGTGTGCCCAAATCGAAGGTAGCTCCAAAATTGACCCGTGCAGCCACTCAGCATCCGAAAATCTCCTTTCCATCGTCTTCTGATGGGCCATTAAAGAAAGCGAAGAGTTTATCATCAGTTGCGATTAACAGGGAAAGCCCTGGTGAGCGAGATCTTGAAAAGGGCGTCGAGAGAGCAGAAACGGCTCGTTGGGTGTGGCGAGCAGGTCCGCAGAGCAAAAGTTTTGAAGTGTGGGACGAATCTGAAATCAAAGAGCAGTCAAATTTGTATTACCCTGGAAGGACAATGAGTGTAGAGTCAGCAAAAAGTGTTTCTGTGTACCCACGGACTACCAAAGCGTCTAGTGTTCGTATGACTAGCAGTGTTAGAGATGGGCGTCTTTTCCCTGATCGTCTGAATCCTCCACGAGTTAATTGTCTTCCGCCACCCGTGCCTCAGATGGAAAAAAAACCTTCACGAAGCTCACCGTTTGATATGATGGAGGGAAGCTTGATAAAAGGCCAAGGACGACTCCCAGGACAATCTTCCATCTCATCCTCGACGTCATCACTTGGTCCCAACAGCAGCTCGATGAAAGTAAAACCCCAGCTTTCATCACTTACAATTCCTAGTCAACGAAATTCCAAAATGAGTCGTGCAGGGAGCATAACGGATTTCCGAGAATTCACTGATGATACGGAGGCTGTGATTCCAGATAAAGCTAGACTGAAACCGAGCCTTGTGGATTCCCTAGGCGGCGGGAAACCGTTACAACGCTGGATGAGCTGCGGAGATATCGCTACCACAAGGCGGCGTTTGCCTCCAAGGCCGGATGAATTCCAATCCCGTGGTCCTAGTTCTGATAACCTCAACCAGGCAACACAAGAAGAGATACGCCTGGATGTGCCACCAAGATTTAACCGTTCTATGAGTGTGGAATGCCAGGCTGGTGGAGAACGGATGAAAACGCGAGGCTCTTCCGCCATGCGAAGCGACGAGCCGCGAATACTTCTCCAAGCCAGGTTGAAACAAGCCAAAAGCATGATGAACCTACATCAGCACGAGAAACGGGACGTAAGGCCTGATGAACAGTGGGAAGAGCGCTTAAGTACAAGTCCTGATGATGTTTCTGTGTACTATACCGTTCACGGTGGACTACAGCCTGAGTGGAGTCGTCAGGACGACATGAAGCTAAGATTAAGAAAATCCCCAATTTCAGGTCTAAGCAACGACGATGAAAGTTTTCAGAGCCGGTTAAATATAGGTCTCAAGAGATTTGCAAGCAGTAACCAGTTAACCGATACAGAAGGTGAACTCGAACCTGACGAGGAAGAGGATATGTTCATGTTTGCAGGCGATGGTTCGAGTAGCCCAGTTATTCTTCAACAACACCCTGATTACTATGTTCAGCATCCACCACGTTTCCCCATTTTGGCCTCGCAGCAAGACCGACTGGGTCGTTACCCCACCTTAGATCCTTTAGTTACGCCACTGGATCATCGTGACAAACCAGACCATTTGGACCACCATCACCATCATTACACGAACAGCGTTGGTAACCTGAATCGAGTAGCGTCGCTGGGCCATATCAACAGGAGACGCCATATGGTAAGGGTTCTGTCTTCACGACTTCGCAGTTTAGCGGGGCTGCCGGCTTTTTCGTTCTCTTAGATGGCTTTTGTGTGTGAATGGCTCGTGTGAATGTGGGGAGGATGGGGAAGTTGAATGCGGCAATGTAGTCAGACAGTATATTCCGTTGTTACTAAAAGGTGGATCCACGCATGAAATTTTGGGTTTTGTTAAACGAGGGGAAGTAATTTCGTAGTTGCTTTATAGGGCGAAAGAGTCTACGCATGAAATCCACGATTGTGGTAATCAATTCCTTGTCGTTTTGTCAGTGGGTATATAGGGCAAAAGGGTCCACGCATGAAATCCAGGATTACCCAGGACAAGGATAAATAATCTCATAGCCGTTTTATAAGTGTATTAGGGCGAAAGGGTGCTATGTACGAAATCTTTGATTCTGTTAGACGAAATAATTCCTAGTCGTTTTGTAAGTGGATATGTGCGATGAGACGATCCATCCATGAAATTCAGGATGATGATAAACGAAATGAAATATTCCCAGCCATTTTTTAACTGGGTATTATAGGACGAAACGGTTCATGCATGAAATCCAGGACTATGGTAAATAAAGGGATATAATCTTTTGTAAGAGGGTGTATAGAGTAAATGAAAGCTTTATGAGATAACACATCATTCCAGTTGTCAAGGTGAAACTCTTGTATAAAGGAAAACTCATTAGACATCTTCAAAGAACGGGTCACGTGCTTAGGTATTAGTTAAGAGGTCGGTATGCGCTGTTTGGTCAGTTTATATTATTCCTTTCCAATGCAGATTAATTTTCGAGTGGTCAAAGGGAGAAATTGTGCTATCAGATTCAAGGGTTTTAATACCGAATATTCTAGGAGTGTGATTTAGTCAGGGAAAAATCTTGGGAACCTAATATCTGAGACCAAAATCTTCGATTTCGAGTATTCATGGTTTCTAACTTAGGAGTAAAATTGGACTTCTAACAATGGTAAATAAAAACTAATATTACTTCGTAAATTACAATGAACATTGCCTAGAGAAGTACATTTTTGGAAGATCTTATTACCTTTTTCAAAATGAACCTTTTATGAGGTAAATATTGAAATTAACACAGAAAAAATTGACAACTGCTATGACCGGGACTCTGCTATTCATTACACCACCACGACAAGGCCAATTTTCTGTGTATATAGAATACTCCTCACACCTTGATATTCTCCCAGTTCCTAGTAGCACGTTATTGAAGGTAACCCAACTAGCACATACACGTGAAATCATCGTCATTAAATTTCAAAAGACGTCAAGCGAAGGCAAATGACGTCATTTAGCACGTTAAATAAGAGTGAGAAATATGACGTCATTGCTGAAACGACATTTAAACGTCATCACCCTAACTTTTTGTATGACATAACTCTCGCACCTCCAATAGAAAAATGGCTAAAACGTTAATTGAGGATTAGTAACAGAAGTCGTATGTTCGTCATTTCAGTAACGTCTATTCGACTTTGACATTTTACAATAATTTATTAGTATTTTTCACGTTGTTGTAGACTATTAATGACATTCATATGACGCAAAAATGACGTCTCTGTGTTGCTTTGGCAGGTACTCGATATGTTGGGAGATTTTTATCGAAATATTTATTCTGTAAACGTGCATTTCGAAATAATAGATATAACCTTACGCAAAGTTTATAGTGAGAAAGATAATTTTCATAACGAGCTACTAGGAAGTGGAAGTGTGTGTCAAGGTGCGAGGCACACACACAGAGAATTGGTCTTGTCTTTGTGGTTTAATGAATAGCATACCCAACCAAAAACTGGGAGATCCGGGTTCGAGTCGCGGTCATCGCGGTTGTCAATTTTTCTCTGTTCAGTACATGTTTGGAAGCTGATTTGTGGGCGAGAGATTTCTTCAAGATAAAAACTCCACAATAATAGTTTCCATGTCAAAGCTTTGCTTTTATAAACTCAAGATAAAATAAAATAATAGCTGAGCAAAGCAAATACGTTTTATTTAAAAATGTGTAACGGTTTCGCCAACTAACTAACAACTTGTCTTCATAAGACACACTAAATCACGTAAACAACACAATTTCTAGTGAGACAGCCATCTGGTTTCTCATTGGCCCCTTGCCAACCAATCCCGCACCGACTACACAAAGTGAATTTTTAATTAACAACAATTACTGATTCCCTCTCAACCCCTGCTCCTAGTACATCTAAGCATACAATCCCAAAATAAGCCTTGTCCTGTAGAAATTGATGAACAGTGGGATAAGTTATTAAGGAGTCTTAAAATATAAATCATATTTTTTGTGTAAGACATAGTTTATTTATTTCTCTTCCTTTTTACTTAGTTTTCTTATATCACTTTTAAAATAATTTCTACAGGACAAGGCTTATTTTGGGATTGTATGCTTAGATGTAGTAGGAACAGGGGGTGAGAGGGAATCAGTGATTGTTGTTAATTAAAAATTCACTTTGTGTAGACGGTACGGGGTTGGCTGACAAGGGGCCAATCAGGAACCAGATGGCTGCCTCACTAGAAATTGTGTTGTTTATGTGATTTAGTGTGTGTGATGAAGACAAGTTATTAATTAGTTAGTTGGCGAAACCGTTACACGTTTTTGATTTTTAAATAAAACGTCTTTTCTTTGCTCAGCTATTATTTTATTTTACCCGCAATATTGGCATTGTTGTTTAGTGTTGTTACTGTCTGACTATACCCCTTTGAATGTGTGAACGTGTCTGCTCTAGTTCAATAGTTAAAACAGCGGAAGGACGAACGAATAGTCGGTTTGGTGCACGGTTTAAGCATGGTGGTTCATGATAAAGAGGTTGTCCGTGTTTCAGCAAACAATTAAACAGGTTTGTCGCTTCATTATTTCTGTATTACATTATGTAGGCTGTTTCAAAGGTGTGGCAGATTTTTTTTATCAGTGGTTTCTTCGATCTTACGATGAGTACTTACTTTAAAAAAAAAAAAAAAAACGTTGCAACCTTTCGTATAGTAATGTCATGTCAGTGTCCGAACTACGTGGCGAGAAAAACAATATGTTCTTACCGGGTGAGTTCCAGTAACGCCTCACCATAAATACAGTATGGTTTAGAGATCTTTCTGCAAGTCATACATTTCAAAAGAATGTTTTTTTCCTTGTCTCAAAGACTGTTTATTAATTAATTGAGAAACAGACCTTTAAAGACGAAAGTTTTCAAGATATTTCCATGACATTTTCTACACTTGCTTACAAAACCCTGAAGTTTTGACACGGTGAAAATAAATTTCCTAAACTAAATTTGAACCCCCCTTTTGAGGGTTAAAACTCAAGAAAAGTGAACCACTCTTATGGGAAAATCAGTGTTAATTCAGAGGGCCACTTTTCGTTGTCTAATTTTATTAATTAGTACCAAGAAATTAAGCCAGACTGTGGATTTCTTGATAATTAATTAAATTAAACAAGGAAAAGTGGTCCTCGGAATGAACATTGATTTTCCCATAAGAGCGGTTCACTTTTCAGTTTTAACTCTCAAAAAGGGGGTTAAAATTTAGTTTAGGAAAATTATTTTCACAAAGTTAAAACTTCAGGGTTTTGTGAGCAATTGTAAAATATTTCATTGAAATATCTTGAAAACTTTCGTTTTTACAGATAAGTATACAGACCTGATAGGCAATCTAATACGTCAAATTTGAATAGACAGGAAAGGAATTGTATTTACATTGTATCCTAAGAAGATTCACGTGCATTAATTTTTACTTACCACAAGATAATTTAATATATATTTCGGCTTTTAAGGATAATCGAAAGCAATAATCTCCAACAAAAGATGGCAGCACTACCTCCGTATATGTCTAATGTATTTTCACTTTTACACGAAATTTCCTTGCTGCTCCTACAAATTCAAGCCTAGAGAGTTCAAACTTTCAGGGAAGAAAGTTCATAACCAATTCAAGAGCATGATCGATGCCGATTTTTTATTTTCTTTTATGTTCATTGTTGAAAGAGCTTCATTGTTATAGGTGTCGATATCCAGAACAACAATGAAGGAAAACGAAAATATAGAATCGGCATCGATCATGCTCTTGAATTGGTTATGAACTTTCTTCCTTGAAAGTTTGAACTCTCTAGGCTTGAATTTATAGGAGCAGCAAGGAAATTTCGTACAACGATATGAATATATTAAACATAAACGGAGAGAGTGCTGCCATCTTTTGTTGGAGAGCGTTGCTTTAGATTATCCTTAAGCCATCATCAGTAGACAGAAGAAAAATAGTTCACAGAACACACGAGTAGATAACAGGAAGAGACAGAAAAACAAAATGGCTGACGGACGCACGGAATGTCAACAACTTTCTGTGATGTGGGTTCCCGCCATTTTTTTATGTGTCTTATTGTTCACTCGTGTGTTGACTCAACTATTTTTCTTCCATCTACTGATGATGGCGTAAAAGCCGAATTATATAGTGTCAAAAGTGAATTTGTGTACGTAAATTCTCTTAGGACAACGGAAGTACCAAGTCGATTCCTATTTGTCCCCAGAAATTTCGTAATTTTCGTCCCGTCATTCATCGTAACCGCATTGGAAACCCTATTCTATTGCAACCAAAATTAGGAATGAGTCGTAACTCTGGGTTAATTACGCAGGGAGCTGCAGGTAGATTTATGGAAGTCTGCAGTGAAAATGACTCTGAGCTGAAATCGTTAATCAAGGAGTACCAGATTTGATCCTCGTTGGTGTCACAAACTGGACCCTGTTCTTGGGGTCTGAATATATCTGCTCGTGGAGGGCAGTGTTTAACAGGCGTCGGTTTACCCTCTGGCAGATCAGCATTAGCAATTTCCATCCGGCTGCTTGCACTTTGGCTACTGAAAAATTGGTCGCTGTGGGAACCAGGTCACAAGCTCGAATCTTGCAAATGCCAGTTTCATCTTATCGGAAAGGTAGTCCGGGTCGATTAGTTTTCAGTGTTGCTAGCCTATTTTTAAAATTGAATTATTCGATTTTTTTTTTCCATTCTGTTGAACGTATTCACACCAAACTTGGGTGTCAGTGTTGCCAACCTTATTTAGAACTTAATTTTTCAAATAAACTCTCATATAGTTGGAAGTATCCGCACCAAAGCTTGAATAAATGTTATTCAACTCCATAGTAAAAAAAAAAAAACCCTTCTCAAATTGTCAGTGTTGCCAACCTATTTGAATAAATAGCTACCGAATACATTTGGTCCTGCTGCAACGGGCGGGTATTATCAGCTAGTAACATCTAACTCTTTCGTAGTGTACAGTCTGTAGAGAAAATTCTGAGAATTTCTGCCATAAGCAATAGAGTGTCCAGATTTCGGAGCTTCAGCTGAACACAATGCAGGTTTCATACACACAGATAATTGACTGTGCCATGCTAGTGTAATCTGGACTTTTCCAGATTCGTTTCCCCACAGCAGCGACACATCATTTTTGTTTGTATTTTTTCCCAACACACGGCATTGTCATTCCTGTCCCAAATGCACTGTTAATATTTTTTTGCGACTTGCTGTGTCGAATGCCCCAGTTTCTATTCATAAAGAAAAATCACTCGCAATTTTGTATTCCCCATGGTGCACTTTAATACGACCCTGCTCAAGAACACACTGCCTACTAACTGTCTGGGTATCCCAGCCTGTTTGCTGAACGTACACAGAGTTTGTGACGTTAGACGCGTGACCTCACTCGATTACTGTGTTAGGTTGCTAAGGTGTTTTTCCCACCAGGCGTCGAAGTAGTCGTTTTATTGGCACTAACACTATTTATTTCACGACACCTGGAGAGCCTCAGGGTTTATATTAACCCCTCATATTGGCGTTTAGACTCCGAACAGTCTTTCCCAAGACTGGTAGTTTTAAAATTAAATCCATAGAGATTCGATTTTGTCAGTCTGTAAGTACCACAGCTGTTTGCAACAAGAAACTGGATTCAAGCTAAGAGTATAATTTATATTCAAATAATGATCGCCCCGCTGGTCTAGTGTTTACCCGTCACTGACTGCGAATTGTGGGGTTCCGCGTTCGATTCCCGGCTCTTCTAAGGGATTTTTTATCCAAAGCGAGAGGGTCTTGAACGGTGCCTACGTAACTTCGTGATGCAATTGGGGAGCTGATGTGAATAAAAGACAATGGTGATCACAGTTAAAAGCTTCGGCTCTCCTCTCCCAACACTTTTGGTCAACGTGGGAGCAATAGACCAACTCCTCCCTCCGGGAGAGGCCTCATCCAGTAGTGGATTCAGTATTGCTGTGAATTATTATTCAGGTAATACCCACACACAGGAAACAGGCCCCAGCCGCACTCTTAATTTTATTCAACAATGCACTCCAATAAAATATAACAAAGAAGGATGTTACCAAATGACTTAAGATAATTTTTTTCATGCCCCTGGTGTCAAGTTAGAAATGAATGACGGGTCACCATTCCTGGGGCACTGAAACTGCAGTTGTCGAACACGTCAACAAACTGCGCTTCACGTAATTTCTTTCATTTAGTTTCAGTTGTGAGACCCAGAAGAAAAGAGAACGGCGATAGGACGAGGGAGGAAAAAGAGGTCCAACTTGTGAGAAATGTGCAGTCTTCCGTAGGCGATGTTGTTCGGGAGGGTGGGTGGTGTACCAAATAGAAACGGGTTTATGTCGTTGACCTCCGTGATCCGTATATTTGCTTTCTTTATAGGGGAGGGGAAAGGATTCGGGAAAGTGGCGGCCAGGGCCCATGTTGAAGGTACCATCCGGCTTTGCTTGGTGTGACTGAGGAAAGACTTAAAAAACCTGTCAGGATGATCGACCGCTGGGAATCGCCCACGTCCTCCCGAATGCTTCGCCAAGGTTCTACCACTGACCTACGGCGGCTCGGTAGCGACTCTACATATGATTCGAACTAAGAACATTTATGCTTCAGGTGATTATGAAAATGAAACAGTACATATTAATTACTGCATATTAATGACCTGCTGTAGTATGTGATCTAGCACAGATAATTATTAAAATATGTACTTCACTCAGTAATTTTGTTTATAGTTCTCTAAGTTTGCTCTTTCTAACAATGATAAAAGACTATTAAAGAAGAAAGGCGAAACTAATGCATGTATTTAGTGCAGCAAAAGTACATATGATGGCAGTACTTTCCTCAAAGGACAAGAGCTTTCATTACAATAAGTTAACAACATATGATATAACTCTACATTGAACGTGTTGCGTAAGACTGGAGAAGGTAAAACTGGCCTGATGTGTTAAGTCAACGCAGTTAGAAGCTGCGTGCCGTGGTGGGTAAACGGTATAGCGCTCACTTCTGGTGCTGGGGTCGTTGGTTCGATCCGTGCTCATGACATGTTGGCTTTGTTGTGGATAAATACCATGTGCGTGAGTTTTCTCGGGGTCCTCCCTCTTTCTTCATTGCATCATCAATCCGGCCTGAGCCAAAATTGCCTAAAAGCCTTACAAATTAAGTTATAAGCTGTATATTTTTCTCCACTTGTCATGCTTGTTCCATGCATGCTCTCTTTCTCCCGATCATACTAAACTTTGTTGAATAGAACTGAAAACCTGCAAAAATTAGGGGAAATTAGAATTTATCATTCCTGGTAACAACATATGATCAAGGATTCTGGGTTCCATTCGCGGTGGAGACGCATTGATTCGGAATTCATTCTAAACTGAAGGTTCCGTCCTTGGAACTCCATCCAATAAAAGGCTACGACAAACTATCATTGGTTCACCTTGACCATGAACTCAAGTCATAAAGCTGCTTAAGGTCAAAACGTCCATAAATTTCTCCCGCTTTCTTTGTCAATACTCGTTCGGCCCACCCGTTTAATGTCCACTGGTTTAAACCTACTGTCACACCACTTAATCCACGGTTGTTGTCTTTACTATTCGGGAGCTGCTCGTTTTGCTGAATTAAAACGAGTCCGCCATGCCCTCAATCAACTAAGATCCGGGTGTAGTCTGGCGGTACCATAGCCGATCACGGAGGGACATTGGCAGGACGCACAGCTTCAATAATTGTTTTGACTTACATACTAATATTTTGGTTTCATTGTTAAATAAAACACTTCCAACTTCATTTTCCAATAAAGGTGACGCGCTACAAAATTTCCGTTGTTGGCAATAGAATCTTAGATTCATTATCTAAGATGGTGGAGGCACCGGGTACCAAAGCCGATCAGGGACACTACATTAATGGTATACACATTAATATACAACTTTTACGTTAAAAGACGTATCAGTACACAGCATTGGAACGTTCAGCAACATATTTGATGTTTCCATAATCTATATGTGTACTTTTTGCATGTATAACAAGATTATTTACTATTTCGTGTGTGATTGTAATCCCTATATGCGTTTAGTTATACTTCTTGGGCTGCTTGTAGTTGTTTTAGTGGTGCATTGCATGTGATGTGGTGTTAGTGGCTACTTTTTTCTTTATTACATTAGTGTAATATTAAAAGCTTTGTAAATATGCACTAATAACAGAGGATTCGTTTTTAACAGGAAATTAGTTCCACGTAAGTGTGTTTTGAAGTAACAACTTCAATATGTATATCTATCCATGATTCTCGGGTAATAGACCATGTGAGTTTTTCTTCAAGCTTTCAACGCTATCTTCAGCAGTTGTTTGTGGAGGTCGAGAGACTGGATACTTATGTAGAAACGACGGGCCAGTCAGAAAGCAGGATGATCTGAGACTTCTGATTGGCTATCAGAGAGTAGGACTGTGCGGGCCAATGGCTATGCAGAGGTGCTTTTGCAGCGGAGATGGTTGATGACTGAATTCCAAGAAGTATTTATGGCGGGAGTTTCTATTTTAATGTACATGGCCTCTTGGATTTTCCTTTCCCAGAAGTTCTTTGTGGAACCTGAAACCTATATATTGTTGAGGTCTGGCTGATGTTTTAATTGCAGACTGTGGAGCTACGGCAGATCAGGATGGTTGATTCAGTCTAATATATCTTGTGTGTTCTGATGTCCTAAGTGTTTATTGTTCTTTCCGTCTCTCCAACGTATGTATTGTGGCAGTTACATAAATACCCGGTTTCCGTGACCTCCATACATAATTGCTGAAAATGACGTCACTGACTGACGTTGGAAGCTCACATTTCACTCGATAACCATGGATAATAGACGCCAGAAGAACCTACAATCTACATTCAATATGTTTCTGTTGGGTTTCTTTCAATTGTGAATATACAGACTAATGTAAACTAAAACACATACAGACAACGGTCTTGCGCTGCAATAGCAAACATCACTTAGGTAGGAAAATCCGGGACAGTACCGGAATCGAGATCAGTGTCATGAAAATAATTCTCGGGACGCAGAAATGGCCCGGTTTTCAACCAAGAAGAAAAATATATAGTTTCCTGTCTTTTCACACGATTATATTCTTTTGAATTTATGAGAACGGCTGCTCAAAAAGTAAAAATAAAACGATATTATAGAGTGAAAATTATGTGACTGGGCCGGGGATCGAACCCGGGACCTTAGAGGCTTGATGTACAGAAAAAAAATAGCGCATTGGGACGGTGACCCAAAGGTCCCGGGATCGATCAACGGTCCAGTCACATACTTTTCACTCTTTAATCTCAATGGGCCATGAACAAAGCGTTTCCTAGTCAATTTGTTGTTGTTGTTTGTATCATTCTGTGTTGCCATCAGCCTCTTGCTTCCAAGTTATTTGAACCAGTGACTTTTTTTTTTTTTTTAATTTGCTGCTGATTAGAACAATGTGAACAAATAATGTATACTTGGGTTAATAAAACTGAACACGTAACAATGGAAAATATTTTAAAATTTCGATAAAATAGGAACTTATCCAATGGAAAAATATACTTTTTGTATTATTTATTGACGATTTCTTTTAACTTCCTTTTACGCAACAATGGCTATATGTTTCCGTCACTGTCGTTACTTAGGTGGTAAGAGTTAGACATAAAATTAACGTCATTTTAACGCAACGAAATTGAGGAGTTGTTGAAAAAATGGATATTAGACTTAGGCGTCAATTTAGAATGCACCAGTTTAGCCTAGAACCATGGCCCACTGTATATTCCTGCACGTCACCCATTTGTTACCGATTGCAACATATCTCAGTAGGGATCTGATATGGCTGCTTATCGAATGTGAGGAAGAAACTCTGTATCTCAAAGTTTTGTGTAGTGGTATTAGTGGTGTTTTCCAAAAATGTAGTTTTTTTTCGATATTGCAATGGATACTGGCAACACTGTTGATAGGAGAGTGACACTTGATGTTTAGCTTCTGTCTATCTCACTACGTCATTTTCAACGATAAAGGACCTAAGTTGAAAATATCCCAAAAAGTTTGACAATTTGACTACACCCGGCAACCCTGGAGAAAATTCCGAGGGGTTCTTTTTTTTCGTTCCAGTTGCCAGGATAGTGACAAAAAAGTTGGGATAGGTTTTTATTTTCAAATCTCGCTTAGAGAAATTGTAAGTTCTTCATGTGTATGAAAAAAATGTGTAAAAATAACTGGTGCAGAACGCCACAAGGTACAAAAAAAAAAAAAAATGTTTCAGGGCAAAGCAGGATAGTAACATTGGCGCCCTTCTTCTTTTCTCATGGTTGTCCAAGTTAGAAAAAAATAATTTTTGTTCAGTACTTTGAAGACAGCGTCAGTAAATATGAAATCTTCAAAACTAACCATATTTCTGTTATCATGAAAATAATCTTCACGGATACCATTTCTCGACATTCGCACAGAACGACCCAGGAACCGAGCCACCGTAGCTCAGTGGTGTAGCATTCGGGAGGTCGTGGGTTCGATCCCAACGGCCGACCATCCTGACTGTCACATCAGGTAGTTACCGGGATGGCACCTTCAATATAGACCCTGGCCGACAGCTTCCCGAATCCTTTCCCCTCCTTATCCCGACCTGAGCCTTAGATGCCTAAAAGCCATTAATAAAATTGAACAGAACGACCCAGAAGTGCTTCCTGAGGACGTATCCTATTGAGTTGAACCATTGTACCGTTCACAAGAGCGGCAGAGGCTAATTACTACAGACTCTGAACTGTACAGCCTCCTTGGGCATAATGGTCCTATTTGCGTAACTGTCAATGAATGATTCACTTTTTACTGTTGCCACCAGCACAACTGGAACACCCATATAATGAGATAAACTGCTTCTGAGATGATAATACCACTAATAATAAATACAACCAGATTAGAAGGGACATACGTATGCGCATATATTGATAGAGTAACAACTCCTCGCCCATTTACTAGTGTGAGCCATCGCAGATGTATGTGACTCGTTCTGATTGCAGTTAAAATGTCAAGTTTCGTCGTAAGTATTCGAATTTAGCCATTGCTGCTGATGTTGGTTTCAAATTTGCCCTGAACGCATTATTCTAAGTGCTCAGGCACTTTTACAGTAGGAAATTGTGTTCTTGCTGTTTAGAAAATCTGAAACAGTAAGTAAGTACACTGTGGACCGCGGTGGCTCAGTGGTAGAACGCTCACCTCTCGCGCTTGGGTCCTTGGTTCTATTCCAGCACATGCCATGTGTTCGATCCAAGCGGCCGACCATCTTGACTGAGGTTTTTCTTCAGTCACACCAGGCAAATGCCGGGATGGCACCTTCAACATAGGCTCTGACCGACACCTTTCCGAATCCTTTCCCCTACCCTATCCCGGCCTGAGCCTTAGATGCCTCAAGGTCATAAATAAAATTCAAATTTAAGCTCATGCCATGAGGGTTTCATGGTGGACAAACACCGTGTGCGTGGATTTTCCCGTTTCCCCCACTTTGTTCATTCCACCAATTTTCCCATCGTCATTCATACGGCCTGAGCCAAAGTTGCCTAAACGTCTTTAATTGAAAGTACATTGCGATTACGTGTTGAGTACTGCTAAAGAGATTCTCTGCATTTAAGTTTATTGCTTTTACAATATTTCGAATATTAGACACATGCTTAGTATAAATACAGTGACGGCAATGGAGGGAGATGGTAGATGCGACTGTGCTGCCACCTTTGATCCTGATCTCTTTTCGGAAGCTTTCAGTCGTTATCATCGTACTGTAAAACGCTTTGAGAGATTTTCGTTTCCTCTTGTCGAAAGTTTTGTTGTTAATCATTTCTATTGGTTGTTTTTAAAACATGTTTCTTTATTTGTATATTTTCCTGTCTGATACTCAACGTTATTTTATTTTTAGTCAATGCAGGAATCTGAATCTGAAGACGAACTCTCAGTACTGGAAACAAGTAAAGAATATCGGCTTCTGTTGGAAAGGTAAGCAAAGACGTAAGTTTTCCTTTGTTTGTAAGGTAAAAAAGATGTGCTGAAGGAATCGCTGTGAACTGCGCATGGAGGATGTGGAAGTAAGTTGCTGTTTGAATGATAAGCCTTTCAGGGACATTAGTTTAACCTTCTCCTTACGGTCGACGCAATTTCCGTACAGAGCTGGAACACGGGAACTAGTTTCCGTACACAACAAACGCCCTTGTACCAGGAGACCAAATAAATTCGTGCCGTTGTAGCATAGAAAAGCATACAAGGGGTTTACACAATATTTATTCGGGAAAATAGCCTCCATCTGCTTCTACAACCTTCTCCCATCTACGAACAAGTCCTTATATGCCATTTTTGTAGAAATTTGTATTCTGCGACTCGAAAAACTGCGTTTTCAACTTCGTCCCGAGTTTTGAACTGCCGATTACGCATATAATTGTCCATGGCCAAAAAGAGATGATAATCGGATGGAGCGACGTCTGGGGAGTAAGGAGGGTGAAGCAAAAGTTCCCACCCAAGTGACGAGATCACTTCCAGGGTCATCCTTGCTGTGTGAAGTTTCGCATTGTGTTGGTGGTACAAAACCCCTTTTTCCGTTCACGAGTGTTGTCTGTTTCTGGGCGAGTTTGGTAGCTACCGTTTGCAGTGGTGCTGAGTAAACATCTTTTGTGATGGTCGTACCACTTTCCAAAAACTCAAAATGCACTATCGCAGCAGTAGTCCACCATACACATAGCATTACCTTCCTTGGGTTTAGGAGACAGAGGCATTGGGTAGCAACCAATGGTACGAGCGCTTCTTGTTATCATACATCACCCACTTTTCATCAAACGTCAAAATACGGTCCAAAATTGGACAGTGTTTGTTCCTGCTCAGCAAGGATGAGCCGCTGGAGTCTGTTCGCGTTAGTCAGCTCGTGCGGGACCCACTTGCTCATCTTCCACGATCGTCCAAGCGCATGCAAACGTAAACGAATGATTTCAACATTTACCCCAAACCGTTGAGCGAGTTCCTGACATGCCTGGCTCGTATCCTCTTCAATAGCTGCTTTCAGCTAGTCCACATTGAGTGATTTTGGTCTCCCAGATCGAGGTTTATGTTCAAGGCTCTCATCACCAGTCGAGAAGGTCTTAAACCACTTACGTGCGGTACGTTCGCTAACTGTAGCCTCTCCGAATGCCGAGCATATTTTTCTTGCTGCTTCAGTACCTGTTGTGCCCAATTTGAACTCGTAGAGTAAACAGACCCTAATCACTGCGTTTGACACGATAGCAGACGTGTCATTGACTAAGCTTTCACACAAGAGCACACACACCTACTCACTACGTCATCTCCGATTGCTAGAGGGGGACACGCAGCGATGTGTCGCTCAACGGCACAAATTTAGTTGGGCACCTGGTATAAGTTTCATCCCCTTAAAGGTCTGACACGGAGACTGCACTAAGTGTCAGAGCCCGCTTTGCATGAAACTTGGTACACATGTATTAAAACGTATGTATTACAGCTGCTTTTAAAGCGTCTGCTACGAATTGTGAGCCAGAGATAAAAAATGAGGCAATACAGAATGTGATGCACGGGTAAAGCGGACAAAGTGCCTCTGTATCGTCTTCTGTCTATTACAAACGGTCAAATATAACATTAGAATGTCGACAATAAGTCTCTTATGTGTTAGTGTGTATTGGAGACCAACTAGAAGCGGTTGGTGTACAAATGAGTGGGCGTGTAAGGGCAACAGTTGAGGAAGCTCGATTGTGTAAATTCTGCTTCAACATATCTGCAATAATATTGTGGACGGTGTTTTTTCCTTTAACGAAAATTATTCACTATTCCTAAACGTCTTTATGAATTGATGAGAATTTTGTACTAATATTGTTTTGTGATTTGTACTTACTTTTGATTTTCCAGGTGGTACTGAAATAATTATTAAGAACGGTAATAATAGTATGAATTAATCAGCGATATATAGCAATCAGCTTATCCCATGAGTAATGTCGTATTCTTTCATCGTGAGGAAAAGAACAATAATTTACCTGGAAAATAGTCTCCATCGGACTCCATAACACTCTGGCACCTGTCAACCAGTTGTTGAATCCCCTCGCTGAAGAAGTCACGGGTTTTTGGAGGCAAAGAACTGAGTCACTGTTCGTCGCATGTCACCCTCATTTTGCAATGTTTTCCTGGTACGGTGGATTTGCAGGCTGCGAAAAACATAGTAGTCTGTTGGTGCAAGATCTGGTGAAAACGCCGGGTGGTGAAGTTTCTCTCAGCCACATTCGTCGATCTTAGCACAGGTCCTTCTTGACGTGTGTGGGCGCGCGTTATCACCGTGGAAGAGCACATCGTTGCGATTAAGCAGAGCAGTCCGTAGGCGTTCAAGCTGCTGACAGTAGACACCTGCATTGATGGTCTGCTTATGTACCAAGAGCTCAAAATGGATTATCTCACCTATCACTCATCATCACTTTGCAGGGATGGAGATCCTGTTCTGGCATAGTTTCTGCGGCACCCTTTAGGTACCCACAGTCTTTGCGTGTAATGTTATGGTAGAGAACCTACTTTTTATCCCCTGTCACCATTCTGTCCAGAAATGGCTCACGTCTGTGACGGGTGAGCAGGGAACTGTAAATGTAAACTCACAGCTGGTTCTGTTGAGGCGTTAACGCATGGGTGACATGGAGTTTGCTGGCCAGTTCTTCAACAGTTTGCATTGGATTTGCCGCCACCGCTGCTCGCTGTACAGGTCTCCCTTCTCGTGGCTTATCGGTCAGGCCGCAGACCGAAACTTGTGGAACTACCACGTCCACAGCACCCTGAGCATATACGGCATTGATGTTTTGTGCCGTTGTACTGGGTGGATGTCCCTGGTGAAATTCATACAGCATGACATGCCATAATCAAACACAAGCCACACTTCGAAAGCGTGAAGTGGACCGTTCACACACTGCTACAGAATTAAGTGCCGTATATGACTCAGCTATGGCACGTGCTGTCTACTTCACTATTCGCTTGTCAGATGGCATCATTGCAGCGGTCATCGCACATACAATATTACTTATCGGATAAGCTGATACAAGTAGTTTAATTGTTTTTTGTAGATTAGCGTATTCATTGTGAGTTTATATTGAATTAACACCTTAAAAATAAACTGAACAACTTCATTTAAGGCATTTTGATTGCCATTTTTAAGTAATATTTTGGAATTTTCTGTATTTTATTTTGCCACAAATTCCGGTCTTTAATAATAATAATAATAATAATTCATTGTCACGTTTTCTGTAAAGTCCATCCACATTTAGGCATTATATCAAAGGTCGAGGGTTCGAATCCCGCCTGGGCCAAATATATTTGTGGATTTTATCAACAAGCGTTATCGAGACGGGTCGAAGTCCGAAAAATTATTAAGCTGACCCATATAAAATAAAGCTTCTACGAACTGGAGGCTCTTGGGAAACAAATGTATTCTCCTAACCCAACTCGAAATTTCAAGAACAGGAGGCCAATTCTTCTGTCTATGGAGTGATAGTTTTTATTTCGGATGTGGTTCCTCAGTTCTCGATAGCTCACGCGTGTTTGAGTTTTCGGAAAAGGGTAGATGTGTAATACTATGGACCTTTGAGTAATTAATCATGTTACTCATTGTACTTCCCATTTGTGCCAGCGTTCTTTCCATGCCAAGAAGGAACTTCGGTCAAACTCAAGGGGTTAACTTGCACACCATTGTTTCACACAAGCAATGTCGTTGTCACTGTCGAATGTTTTCTCATGCAGATGAGCTTTAAGTTCGGAATGTAGGGATATGAGGGACAACTTCCCATCCCATCATTCTGATTTTGTGCGGAGTCATCGTGGCTGACTGGAGCCTTGCATTATCATGATGAAGTTTGATGTCCTTATCCTGGAGCTCCGGTCTCTTGGTCCTGAGGGCGTGTCTCAGCTTGTTCGGGGACAAACAGTACCGCTCCTTGTTAATTGTTAAGACACGTTTCAAGAAATCTTCGACGATTACAGCGTGTTGATAGATAAAACAAAATACATGATAACAAGCCGAAACACAGGGAATGAAGGAAATAAAACCATAAGAATTAGGGATGAGGTCATAGAGAAAGTAAACAAATTTAAATACTTGGGAGCATACGTAACAAGCAAAAATGAGATCACGGAAGACATAAAAAGTCGTTGAGTATCGGGGAACGCATATTTCTATTCAGTCCAGGAACTCCTAACCTCCTATCAAGAAAGTTGAAATTGAAAATATACAGAACGGTTATTCTGCCGGTAATACTTTACGGTTACGAAAGTTGGAATACGACCCTAGCAGATAAACATAAATTACGTGTGTTTGAAAATAAGGTTTTGAGAAAGATATATGGGACGAGATGACTGGAGAATGGATGTTGTAAAAATAATGAAATCGCGACGACTAAGATGGACAGGCCATGTAGCTCGGATGGAAGATAAAAGAAGACTATATTCCATCTTGGTTGGAAACCGGAAGGAAAGAGACATTTGGGAAGACCGAGATGTCGTTGGGAGGACAATATTAGAAGGTATCTTCGAGAAATATGTGCTTGTGATGAAAACTGGCTTGATCTTGCTCAGGATAGAATCCTATGGCTATTGTTTGTCACTGCGGCGATGAACTTGCGAGTTCCGTAAGCCATAGAGTAAGTACATATGGTATCTTCTGTGATCACACCTTCGAAGCATTATGGCGAATCACCATTGAAAGTGTCCAAGAGTTCGACACACACGTCATTCCTGTTTCCTATCGATCTGCTTATACTTGTCGACATGTGTGGCACTCAACGGACACATATTTTTGTGTAACCTAAAGACTGGATCAATGTTAGTACGCCCTTAGATAACCCTATCACTTCAATAAGCTATTGTGTGGTTACACATCTGTCGTTCGTGATTAAAGGCATCCTTGTCCATATCGTTCACTGCAAAGACTCGTGTGCTGAATTGTGCTGTAGTGTGCATTTTAAAAATAAAACGAGTGCAGTTGTAACAGGACAGACACAATAACAGCGTAACGCCTCTTCGTAGCCGTGTGTCTGACTTTTCTGAGTACAATCTGCTACTTCTTGTATTCAAGTAGCTCCTCAAAAGTCCTCACGATGCTGGGTCAGTATCGAAATTTCGAGCCCGCACCGGTAATCGAACACGGGACCGTTCGCACTAAAGCTGCTGACACCTCAAAGTTTACATCCAAAAGCGCAAATAATCACCAAGTTTTAGCGATTTTAGTAAATGCATGGGGGAGTGACTTTACAATGCTTTTACCAGATTTTATGCACATGCCCCCTTCTTTCTCTGTCCTGTTCAGTTGGATATTGCTGCGGTTCAATCTAATCCCCATACACAGGAAGCAGCTTCCTTCAAATTATTGTGGCGTGAGTCATATCCGGTCTTGTAAAGGAATTATATCATGGACTGTTGGCTGGTGCGGGTGCTTACTTTATTGTCCATTGCGCCTCACGTGTAAGTGCAGAAACAAAATGTGTACAATCAACAAAAAGGACCAAAGCATGTTCATATGAAAAACCATTGCTCTAGTGTAAGTAATAAAAAAAGTTACACCGGATTTTGCAAAATCTTTTGAACGCCCTTTGCATCTCTCTGCCCGAGGTTTATTAATTGCAGGAAACCATTTGCAGTTCCAGGTCCTGTGTGAAATATGTGAAAACTTGTATACATCTCTATTTACACCAGTCATTCCCAACTAGACGCCTTGTGACGTCATAGCCCGCCTGTGTCGTTGCAACAAGGCAGGTAAACACTACATAGCAGAGTCGCCTCGTTGAGCGATTGTCTCTTGTTTGCTCTCACTGTTTCTCCTGTGTATCTGCTCCAAGAGTGTGCTCCGTCATATGTTTTTTCCTGTCATACTAGGCAAATGTCGAGATGGTACTACAAACAGCCTAGATCGACTATCTTCCTTTTCCCTACCCTATCCGAACCTGATATGTTTGAAGGCTACAAATATGTTGAAATCAAAATGTCTGCTTACATACTAATATATTGTTCTTGTTCAACAGGCATAAATTGGAACTGGAGGCTCTGCAACAGAAGCATAAAGAAGAAATCGACGCATTCCGTAACCGGCAGTACCAAATTCGCCACCATCAGGTTCTTCCCTCACACCCGCACCACATGAGTATAGGCCATCCACTGCAAAGCCCTGCCGTCATGACGCAGATCTCTCCACAAGGATTGGTTCATGGCTACACCAATCAGTACGCTTCTCTCTCTCCGCATAATCCCACTATGGTATCTGTAACACTTGGTTCGCCGACTCATCCTGTCTTGTACCAGGCTCTGTCTCCAGTCAACGGCAGTCGTCGTGGAATGGAGGGTATTCGGGAAGATGATTACATTCTCATGAACTCTCAAGCGACCTTAGCGTCACCTACCACAAGGACTTTTCATAATGAATCCGATAGGGACGTTTACCAAGATGGAATTCTTGGTAACTCTCCGGGGACATCAGCCCCATCAACCCCCACTCGAGCAAGAACATTTACTGAAGATATGTTCCGAGTGTTGGACAAAAGAAATCATCAGCCACAAAACCCGGAAAAAGTTAGTATGCGTGCAGCGCGTCAACATTACGGGGAAAATGGTGCTTATGTGAATGTCCCTATTGTCTCACTACCCACCCCTACACAATCTCCAAGTCCCGCCACAAGCCAGCAACAACTCGCAATCCCAGACACTGTTCCCGGAACAACAATGAACGTTAGTTTAGCCGGTTTCCGGAGGATTCCCTCTGCGGGTAGTCTACCCATTCAGCCTCCTCTTACTGGGTACTACTTCCAGCCAGCTGGGGCCGGTGCAACCATCACCCCGCTTTTGCAGTCAGGAATGCGGATGGTCGCTCCAGTTGGACCATTTGGCGCTAGCATGGTGTACGCTCCAGGTCAGCAAGGGTCAAGTCAGTGGATAACGCTAGGTAATGGTTCCGCTGTAGATCGTAGTGCTTCTCCATCGTCTATTATAGATCCCAATCTGTCAGGACTTAGCAGTGGAAGCCCCGAAGGTGAGGGTCATTAAGAAAGTGTCTCACACAGGATATTAACATTAGCTCAGTGTGTAAGGAAAGGCCCTTCTCTCTGAATGCTATTTCAGAAAGAAAACCGCGTAATCTCTGCAGAGACGAAGCTGAAGAACGAGAAATCAAAACACTTGGAAGACGGAAGAATTCGTCGGTCTGAAACATTTTATAAATTGGGAAAATGGCTGGTATTGTCAAGGACAAACGTAGAATAATACAGGAAGAAACAACTAAGGTTGCGTTTTATGATTAATGAAAAAAGAGTAACTCTACGAATTTTAGTAACGGTGGGTTGATTATGTGCAGGCGAACATTTTTTTTCTTTTGTCCTTTGGTGTACAAGCGAAAAGTGCTTCTCAAGTTGTGTTTAGTATGGAGTTTATTTAACAGTGCTTGTTTTAATTGTATCCGAGTCCCCCTCCTTTCCCTCGAATTAGAGGAAATATTGTTTAAAAATAATGTAATGGGTTCCAAACTCACGTAAAGCAACTATTCTTAAAAATGTTTTTTTGTTTAATTTTTTTTTTGTTCCATCTCGCTTGTGGTGATGATTTGATGCGTCCTCTCGAGGAAGACTTCTTTGTTTTGAAAGTTGAAAAGAAAAACACGCCATTGTTTGAAGCAGAGATCAGCGGAAAGAGATTCTTTCATTAGTTATTTAGTTGTGTTCATTTCACACTGTTCCTTGTGAACCAGTGGTGTTCATGAGTTGGTGTTAGTTATATGTATACAGAAGATTGCAGAAGGAAGCTGCTGTGGAAGGAGTTGTGCGAAAACAAAAGAATATCTGGTTTAACATCATGATATAACTGTATATTTTTCATTCTTTTCTGTTTTCGTCATGTTAACTTTCTTTTATTTAAGAGAGAGAGAGAGAGGCATTTATTAACATAGTCGCACGCGCCTTTCAGAAAGAAATCGTTTTCAGAAATCAATTAGACCTGTAACATAGTACAGATATGGAAAGAAAGAAAAATAGATACGTTACAATCGTGACAGATGTAGATTACAACGTTTACAAGTTGTAGTTTCGTCTGGGCTCATCTTGTATGGACAGATTTGTCAGCTGAAGAAATACACCGGAACATATCTCCTAACATTTTGGTTTATCGCTGTGCTCAGGATATGTGCCTACTAGTTAACAAAGGAGAAAGCGACTCGGGAAATAGATTACACCGATTCTTCTTAAACAATGATACTGCAAGGTAGTTGTAAAAAATCTTCACCTCCCAATGGTCTATCAATCATTGCTTAAGCCATTATTTTCATACCCTAATCTTAAGGGGGGTATAGTTCTGAATAGATTATGCTCAAACGAGATGTCTTTTGTAAAACAAAACGTTTTGAGAATAGTCCCCAAATTTTGCTTTCAAAAAAACACAATGCGTTATTCATTTTTTTTCTTCCTTGTAAAACTGTACTTATGAAAACTCCATGACATTTAGAAACAAATGCAGGGGCTTAGGCAAATTACTAGATGAAACGAAGGACTTTAGTCGCTGTTGCAAGGGGAAAAAGCAAAATTCCTAATATGTGCTACTGTCAACCGTTGTAGCATTAAAATAAGATGATTGTCTTCGCTCAGTCGCTTCAGGAACACACCTACCGAAAATAAATATTGTACATATAAATAATATATATCGCGGTTCTGTGAGAGATTAGTGCTATGAAAGCCAAGAACATCATTTAAAAGTTGTTTTTTTAAAAAAAACGAACTTGAGAGACTTTTGCATCATAGAAAACATTCGTGATGACTAGTGGAATCAAACCAGATATGTTTGATCAAAGATTGTGCCCCTACACTACGTAAGATGCACTGGATTTACAATTACGGAAAGAAATTGTACAATAACTGAAAGAATTTGCTATTACATAATAGTACTAAGATATTAAGAAAAAAAGGAGCTTCATATATTTACCGATTGGTGGCTTACTAGAAAAATTTGTCACTTTATTCAAAGAACATTTTTTTAAAAGCGCTTGCGTAATGTTAAAAGAAAATATATAAGGTTCTGTACTCTAAAAAAAATCCTTCTTTTTTTTTTCTAGTTTGAATTCTGTTCGAACAGGACAAAACATCTCATATATATTTTTATTTTTTGTGGTCATTTGCAAGATCTTATGTTAGTAATGAAGTTGAAACCGAGAAGATACTTAGATCTTAAATTTCATAATTATCCATGAAGCAGTACATTTGTTGAATCAATTTGTTCTTCATTTGTTTTTTTTTCTGGAAGGAATTAATGTACTTAAAAAAAACGATTCAAATTGTGCAAAATTGGTCCCCTGAACAATGGTTTGAAATTTCGTAGACATCGTAAAAATTCACCCTAATTTTATAACCCAAGAAATTCGTCAGTTTTGTTTTTATTGGTGGTTTAAAAATTCTGGAATCAGTAGTTACTAAACATGTGTACAAAGGGAGCTTTTATTTTTATTTTTTAATTGAACGATTTTGCACTTCTTTTCTGCTAGTCCACAAATTCACTTTTCTTGTTATCTGTAATCAAAGATTGTTTAAAACAAAAATAACTGAATCTAATGTCAGGTGTTTCTCTAAAACCAATTAGGAGGGCTCTGAGAAAATGTTTATTGATTAAAATTGGTTGGGCTTTCGTAAAATCTGTGCGAAGCAGATTTAGTTTAACGATGACTAACTTTTACGAAAGTCCAACCAATTTTATAACCTTACAATACGTTGGGATTCTGTAAAAACAAAGATTCTTCTGTTGGGGCTATGTTAATCAGACATTATAATCATCTTTGTGTAAAAGAAAACGGGGTTTCTAAAAGCATATTTTGTGTATTTGGTTTGTTTTGTTTCCGAATAAATAATTACTGATTGGTTTGGTTGCTTCAAAACAAACTGCAGAGATTTATAGAATTGAAATTACTTAACTTTGAACAGGTTAGGTTTTCTGTTAAAACAAAAAGTCTACCGTTTAAAATAGATTGGACTACGTTAAAACAAGAATTATTCTGAAAAAGTATTGTTAAACAAAAAAAGGAAGTATTCGATTTGGTTTTAGAGACAGCAGCAGCTATAAATATGTGTAAGTGCCATTATAAATAGACAATAGATATATCAAACTATTTAAATATATATATATATATATATATATATATATTAACTCCCAAAAAGAATGCTAGTTGAAAAAAAGATCTGTGTAACACTTTCTGCGTAACGATTGACTAATTCTTAAATGTCAGAATTAACCGTGGTCAGAAAATTCTTTTCTTGTATGTTTTAAGTATTTCTTGAAAGCAAGGCAGTTGAACATCTTTTTCATCGATAATACGTTATTGTGTCGGAACAATTCTAAATATAAAAAATATAGATGTAAATATGTACATACTGGCTTACTTTTAATATGAAACTCATTGTTTTGGTTTTTTTCACTTAGAAAGGGCACGAACTTTACTCTGCGTTTCTATGCTGTATCAAAGCTTTTATACGTTCTAACGTTTTGTAAACCTTAGCTTATATCTCAGTGCAACTTAACAGTACTGATGCGTTTCTTTAGGGAAAAAATGAAGTCAAATGAGAGCATTTAGGTAATATTGTCGTTACCGTAATCCGGAGAAGTAAAAAAATTAGCGATTTAGTTCCGGTGATTGAGTTGACCATGTGGGCAAGTACGCGTAATCTGGTGGCTATTCGATTCAACTTACTGTTGTTTAACCTAGAGATTGATTCACGCTTATAGTTTCTGTGTACTAGATTCAATATTTTATTTTTTTTTATTAAATTGTAATTCTCTCTTAAAACTCTTGACGGTATTTGAACACAAGATACGAAATGGTGAGATCGTTCTTTGAAACTGTTCCTGAGACTGATTTTGTATTTCAATTTGAATCGTAAAATTGAGATATTTTTTTTCTTTGCTTTGCTTGAACATTGCATATTAGTGACTATTCGTAGTTACCCAGCCCAATTTATATATATACATGTATATGTAAAGCAATTCTTGATATATATGTGTGTGTTATTTTAGGAGCAGTCTTCACTTTCACACTTGAATATTTTAAAGAAAAGTTCTTTTTTTTTTTTATAATATAGTCATGGGCTTCCTTATATATTCAGTTCGTACAAAGCTTGGCTTTCTCAAAATTCACTATATTTGTTTTGTAAATAATAATAATTGTGAATACTGCTTCTGAAATTAAAAAAACAAAATATGAAAAAGGCAAAAATAAAGACTGATTATCTGTAATGGATCTGTAGTGAAACCCATTGTTTGTATTAACTTAAAAAAATAAATATATATATAATAATTTCTAAATATGAAAGGGTGGTGTGTCATATAAACAGTGTTACAGAAACACAAATACAAAAAAATGGGGGGGAAAATATATATACACTAAAGAAATAGAAAGGCTGTGGTGAATTTAACGTCGCGAAAATAATTCTGTGATTTTTTCGAAACATATATATATTGAAGAAGAAGAAAAAAAAAAGATACAAATACTGTGGTTTTGGCGGTTGTACACTTCATTTTTCTAGCTACCCAAGTTTATGCAATATGAATTTTTAGAACATAAAAAAAAGTGCACGCTGTATTCCACCCTCTCCCTTTCCTCCCAATACCAGCTGTTTATATTAGACCGAAATCGCTTAAAATAAATATTATATATATATATATATAGACATACTTCTTATACCTAACCTATGTTTTGTTGGGTTTATCCAGGTACGAATTAGTGCCTATATTGTCAATGGTTCATTTCATATTTATTGTACAGTATATAAATAAAGAAAAAAAAAGCGAGCGTGGGCTTTGAAAGAAACTGTTGATTTGTGCATAAAAAAAACCTTCTGTTCATATAAACCTTTTTATTGCCTATATGATGATGTGTTTTATTTCACTAAAGCTGAAGATTCACGATATTGTTGAGGTTTGATGTATTGTTGGGCTCGTTTTGTTATATTCGTAAATGTATATACTTCGCCTACCAACAATACAATATATATTTTTAGCAACTAATCCAGAAATGGGTGTGTGGTTTTTTTTATATCAATCGTGTAGTTTTTATATTAAGATAAGATAAAATGGATTTTATGGGCGGTGACAGCACTATGGCTTACGCCCGTCCTGGTGATTTTTTTAGAGATACCACTGCTTTCTCTTACCCCAATAGCACACAAACTTGTTTTAAACGTTGATTTTTTTATTTCGTTGATTAAACGTTATCGGATGAAAAAAGTACGTTAAATTTTAAATCATATTCCAACAAAGACTTGATATTGTTGAAAATTTTAGGTGGTTCAACTGTTATTTTCAGCTATCGTATAGATTTCACTTCATGGAATACTTTCTAATTTAATGGAATAAAATTTGTAATTAAAAGCTAATTGAATGCCATTAACTATTATTTTGTGTCCTCTTTTGTATGTATGAGTCGCTGTTGCTGAGACGGTAGCGCGTCTGACTACGAATCGGGTGGCCCGGGTTCAAATCCAGGCCAGGACACTGAAGACTTTCCTCTGTTTTCCCATGCCTGGCGCTCTGAGGTGCACTCAGCTTATCAAATTGAGTACCACAGTGTCCTTGGTATTCCTGCACGTGTTGGGAAGGTAAAGGCGGTCGAACGTTGGACTGACAACCCCACCTCACTCCATACCGTAGGTCAAGAAAATGTGGAACGCTACCTCCACATCCCCCATGGGCCGTTCACGGCGCGTGAGTATCGCACAGGGGATAGCTTTACTTTTTTTTTTTATTTATTTTGTATGTTGAGAACACGTTGAATTTCGGTGTATATTCCAACGAAAATTTGATTGTCAATAGGGCGTTAATGTGAAGTGTTTTCAACTATGACAGATTTTGCTTTATATGCGTTTTTGTAAGGCGACATATTACACTTACTGAGAAATACAAATTTAATAGTGCAGCGATGGTCGAAGTGTTATGGAGCTCATAGCAAAGAAAGAGGGAACGTATTCTTTATTCTTATTCTTACGTGATGGTGAAAGGACGACGCGTCTGGATTGTGGCGCTTTCGAGACTGCCTTTTCTTATAGATACCGTAAAAGAGGAGTGAATGTCAAGGTGACCGTGGTCAAGGAGTAACGTGGTAAGTTACCAACGACGATTGCGGAACGTTCCAGCCTCGAACCCTGCATCAGGATTATTTACTGTAGGAAAGTTAATACTGTATATCATGATGAAAGCAACAGACAAAATGCAACTAAATGTGGATACCAGCAGACAGCAATCATGCTCTGGTTTTGGCCAGCTGAACCCGTTTCTTTATCGTTCGCTTCTTGATTTCAACTAGTTTCTTCTCAACCATTATTCAGCATCGAATAAACCGTTGAACAGGTGGACATTTCGGTACATTGACAACGTTAAAATAACGTTTCGGTAGTAAGGTTTAATTCACGTCTTTTCAACGTGTGTGTGCTACTGGAGTACAAGGGGGAATGCCAAAGTGCTAGTCCGAAGTCAAGCTTCAAAGTAGGCTTTAATGGACGACGACCAAGCATGTCCAAGATATTTTTGAAGTTGGCCAAAAGTGCCATACAGTGGTCACGTTGCTTAGCGTTTGGAAGGTATTGTAGTTCTCCCTGTTAAAATAAACGTTCCCTGTCGACTAAAATACTCACGTGATATGAGGCATCAGGCTAGCGTCTTCAAGGTTACCCCGTAGGGCCACGGGGGCTCAGTTGGTAGAGCGCTCACCTCTGGTGCTCGGGGTCATCGGATCGATCCCTGCTCATGCCATGTGGGCTTTGTGGTGGACAAACACTGTGTGGGTGGGTTTTCTCGGGGTGCTCCCGTTTTCTCCCACTTTTTTCATCCCATCATCATCCATACGGCCTTAGCCATAGTTGCCTAAAGGCCTTAAAATAAATTCAATTCAAGGTTATCCCGTCTCGGGAATCGCTGCAGGGTTTATAAAAAGTATGCAAAATTAGTGCGCCGCAGCCGACAGTGGTAGCCAATTTTGGCCACCAGTTCTTTTTTCTAGGTTCTCAACTTTAGCGACATCAAGTTAGTGCTGTCGTTCTGTATTTTATCTTGGTGCCGCGAGTTCATTATTTTCTTCGGATTTCGGGCGCCCTACGAAATTCTCAGACGGAATTTTGAACAAATAGCGAAGTTTCTGCCAGTCTTTTTGTCCAGGAGAACATTCTGGATGCCTGGTCATAAGTCCATCCCGCAACACCAGCTGTCTCAACAGGTGGAACATAGGAGATTATTGGAATGCCGGAATTCCGGCAATCCAACAATCTCCTCCTTCAGGGCCTGTAGGTGCACTGCGGGG
Organism: Lepisma saccharinum; assembly: GCA_022664845.1. NCBI lineage: Eukaryota > Metazoa > Arthropoda > Insecta > Zygentoma > Lepismatidae > Lepisma > Lepisma saccharinum. Next base: position 2,563 of record JAGDQP010007317.1, on the reverse strand, counting down.
TTCATCACACAGGGACAAGTCTCCAGGCCTGAACTTATGGCTGGCGATGTGTTTATCCACAGCACTAAACCCAAAGTCGACTTGATTCGGGTGCAAATAAGCCAATGAATTCATAAAACCGAGAACCCCGAACAAGCTGCTTCGACATCCCCATTTGTGTTGTTCCCGGTCAGTGTTCATACTCTCATCCCGATCGCTTTTACAGCACCTAAGGCACTTATTTTCTTATAAGGGATCACGTCTTCCAATACGAAGTCAAAAACAATTTCTGGTGGTTACTTTGTATGAAGAAAAACATAGCAGAAGGAAAGTTGATTTGTAGATATGTAACGAATATTCTACATGTAATGTCATATCGTGTAAGTAGCCAGACTTGCGAATTCTATCAATCCGGCATTTTTTATTAATAAGAACGTAGACTGATGGGCCAAATGTCTTTAATATGTACCAAATATGACGAGGGCATTAATCCTATAGGCACCACATTTTGGCACGGGGCTTTCATACCATAAGTAGTCTGCTTCCAGTAAACGGAATTCAAGCACAGGCCTAGAGCTGTATCGATGTCGAGGGAGCATCTGCTGTGTAGGTAAGTACAGGTGTATAAATGATTTGTTTACCTTCTCCTGTTACTTCTTTTTCGTGCTTCACGATATACTAGTAGTGGTAGGTGGCTCTGTAGGTCCTTACCATAGTTATAACTCGGCTTCTATTGTACATCTGAAACGAAAAATGTACCGGTACATATCAAATTGCACATGCAGAACCACATAGTAATGTTGAAAGCAGTGCCGTCCCGGGTCTACCTCTACGGGGGTCCAGCCTCAAAATGTTAAATGTCAGTTGTTCTCTTTGTAACGATCTCAAAAGTTTTGACATTTTAAGAGAAAACACTTCCTGATTGCTCATATACCGTTTGGCAAATAAGTAGGTCAACATTAACATGTCTTAGATTGTTTTTGGATGATGTGACTTAAAGGGAATAGTAAACAAAGGTTCCAATGAATTACGAAATGGGGTGAATTACTACAGTGAATCACGAAATGTGGTGTGCGGAATTTTCGAAAACATAACTTATGCCTTGTCTAGATTACTAAAATTTATAATGGTAAGATGTACGGGTAAATGTTTTATACTTGAAAAGTGATACGCACCACTAGGATACTATATATTTCGATAAAGAAAGAAATAAACTCACGAAGTGATTCGTGCCTAGTGACTAACTTGCGTTTAGACAGTCGTAAGTTGACGCTAGCTAAATTTGAAACCCACGTTAACGGTAACTACCGTTTACATTACTAAAATGAACTCGGGTTAATGTTAACTATGGTAAGATGTTAGTAATGTAAACAAGACATTATAGAGGATACACTTTTCGTACCTTTTGACAGTTACAAGAGGTAATCAGTAAGATAACTGTTGACGTCCAATTAGTTCCTGTAACTGTCAAACGGTACAACTTATCAAAAAGTTTGGTTGTTCAAAATTTAGCGTTCGTTTCAAGGAAAGCCAAATCAATCACCGTTACCATTTAAAATGTTGAGGTCTTCTCCCCTGTAGAGGTATTTCCGGGACGCCACTGCTTTCCGCAATCTCATCATGTGATTCTGCATGTGTACTTTGGTGTGCCACATTTTTCTTTGTTTCAAAGATATCGTCGATCTCATCACAAAGTGTCGTATCTCAAAATTTGGCAGTTTTTAAGTTAGAACCGTCAGAATATTTCATTTTGTGTATATTTTCTTGTCTCAAATCGACGTATCTCAATGATAAGCCGTTCAAAAGTTATTAACAAAAATAGGTTACAAGAACATTAACAAGTACCGTAGTGCTTTTCTTTAAATTTCTCTTCTGAAAAGTTTGAAATTTTGAAATACGATACGACACTGTGACGAGGTCGACGATATGTGTGCATTTGGAGCCGAGTTATCTGGTACGTACTTTCACAACGACCGTGTATAATAATCGTGGGCTGTTGTCCCGCAAACGATCGGGTAATTAAAGGATGTGTAACTATAATTACTAACTAACTATGGCTTACAGAACTCACAAATTCATCCCCGTAGTAGCAAACGTTTTCATCTTAAACATCTAACTCTCGAAGATCTCTCCTAATATTGTCATTCTAACGACGTCTCGGTCTCTTTCCCTCCGACTTACTACACCCTCCATTCCGAAAGAAACCGAACTTTTGAAAACAAATAGTACCACTAGTGCCATCTGTTGTAATATTTTACCGGTAGATGGCGTAGTCCCTCATTGACAACTGGTATAAATGTCATGACATTTGGATGCACGGCAACAAAGTTATTGCGTTTCAACTGTCAGTGTGTTGTGTACATCGGTCGGAAAATGAGTTTCAAACAACGAGCTGCAATTGAGTTTTGTGTTAAACTGGGTAAACCTTTTACTGAAACGCACCAAATGCTACAAAATGCATATGGTGATGAGTGTCTATCCCGTACGCAAGTTTACGAGTGGTTCAGGCGATTCAAATCGGGTAGAGAGACGCTGGATGATGACGAAAGATCAGGCCGTCCCAGAACCGGATTATCGGAAGAAA
>JAGDQP010007316.1:0-67964 GCA_022664845.1 Lepisma saccharinum | reverse complement strand
GGGGGGGGGGGGGATTTCATGCTTATGAATATTCAGGGATTTCTCCAATAGAGCAACGATTCTTGAACTATTAGAAGAACAATTTCAAACTATTAGAGGCAGATCAAAAAGGTAGCAACGAATAAACGTTATTATTCACTTGGAAATTGGATTTGATTTACTGTATAAACAAACCTGCCCCTAAGACCTCTAGTTTAGTTAAGCAAAGTGTAATATTCCCATGGACTATATTGTAGCAAATTTACTCTCTGAAATCCCGACAAAAGCCAGATTTCATTCGCACCTTCCAGTGAGATTTTCATCTGGATAGGTAATTTATGTTGCGTTGTGGGATATTGCCTACTAAACAGGGGTAAGAAATTTATACTTCCATCTATTGACTGACTGGTGCCCGAGATTGATTTAGTGTCGATAAGAAGCTTTTAAGCTATTAAGCAATCTTATTTATTAATAATTTGCGTTGTCTTCGTGTCAGTCCGGAGACCTACCCCATTCCAGAATAAGTGCTTGTCAGGGGGACATCGCACTTTAAGTTGACTTATTTAGAACTGGCAGGAGTTTTTCCTCACTTCGGAGAGAGAGCCAGTTAAGAGCCCACACGCCGACGAACCAACAACAGTCTCTTTAAGATTTTAAGATATTATTATTTATTTCTTCAGATTTACAACTTGTATGTAGGGACAGTTATATTCAAAGCAAATAGTCAAAGGTGAAGTTTCATACGCATATCGTTTGCATCAGAAATATGTCAATATTGCCTACAAAGTCATAGTTTACAAATATATCAATTTTCTAAGCTACAGACGAAATCACAGCAAGGATTCCGACAGAATTATCAATTTATGGGGGTGGGTGGGTGTAAAGTCAAAATTGGTCGGGTGTAAGTGGACTTTTGCAAGATTTCTATCGATTTAAATCTTTAAAATTTTAAAGTTGGGGTGTACTCGAGAATTTGGAAGGTGACAGTCCCCACGGGGAGGATCTGGTAGAATCACTGAACCATAGCAAATATCACAATTGAAAGAGAAGAAGAAGAACATGTATCTAATATGTATTATGAATGAGGATGTGAAAAAGAGATAAAAGGCGAGAATAGATAGAGTGTCTAAGAAAGATATGAATACGTAAAGTAGATCCTGAAATATCCTTGTAAGAGAGCTTATTTTATATATATCCAGTGTTCAGTTGGCTGCTTCGCATAGTATTTATTACAAAAGAAGAAGAAGAAGAAGAAGAATTCTTTTGGATCTATGAGAAAAGATTTGAGGAAGAAATTGTTTAAAAGCCTTGTATATGGAGTATTTGTTATAGGAAGCCGAAACGAGGACTCTACGAAATAGCGAAGAAACAAATTAAAGAATTCGGAATGTGGATGTGAAGGAGAAAAACGTCTGAAAGTCATAGATGCGTAAGAAGAAAGCGTTGAAGAGAGTAGAAGATAAACGAGCAATATTGTGGACAAGAGAAAGAAGAAGAAAGAAAATGGTTAGGACATTAGCTGCGCACAAACTGTACTGAACGATGCAATTAAACGTATGGTTGAGGGAAATAGAGGAAGAGGAAGAAGGTAAATGAATAAAGTGCTAAAGCAAAAATGAAAACAGAAGATCAGAATGAATGAGGAAGGCTTAACGTACCCTTAAGTACCTACCGCTTTAAGTAAAACGCTAACAACGATCATTAATAAATTTTCTTGCATGAATAAAAATATTACTAATATTAGAACTAAACATAGTGAAACTGTAATATGTACTGCATCTTAGCTTTGAAGTACTTGATAATAATTAAAAAACTAGCCATACGACTGAGATGAATTCTTAATAAAAATAATTATTTTTGATAAACGTGTACACATTGCACAGCAATCGGGATGATAAATTCTTCTTGTAGCGTTTGGTTTTCTCCCCACAATTTACATGTTTCATTTTTTCCTAGTGAAAAATCTGGTAATTTCGCTAATAGCGTTCTGTAAAAGGCTCCTTTTATGCAAACAGGTTTTTCAAGCGACTTGAGAACCACACGAACAGCGCGTTCTGTAAAACATTGGAAGCAAATGAGTGTTTGTGCAAATATTGCCCGATTTTTTTGCTACCGCGTTCTCAGAATCAGTTGTTCGTGTTTTACAGAACGCGAGAAGATAAGCAATGGTGATGTTTACGATTTATGAAAAATTTTGTTCTTTTTCCGCAGCGTTGCCGGGCGTTCTTAAACCAGTTGCTCACACTTTCCCCATTTCTCATGTACAAAACGCACTGCAACACCACCTTCTGTATTTTTCTTGCTTCATTTTCTTTCTTCTTTTAGCCCCCCCTCCCCCCGCTACTCAAGCCACATGTCATCAGTAATAAAAAAGATGAAAACGAAAACTCGTTGCAGTCTGTTTTCAAGTGACGCGATGCATTAAAGGTGATTAAAAAGGCTCTTAATATAATGTTATATACTTCATTTCTTACTTAAAGAATGATAAATTAGTTTGTTATTATTTGATTTTAAGTTCGTAATAATTTGCTTTTAAATGTTCTTGTTGAAATTAAAAATGTTGAAATAACACAACTCATATTTTAATATTTTGTTATTATTATTTTCCAGGTACGTAGTCAATAATGCACTGCAAACCCTGCCAGTTGGAATATTTCAAAATAATTCACGTTTGCAATTCTTGTAAGTATTTTTTTTTCTTTATAATATTACAGGAAAAGTCAGTAAATAGATTACAAACAACTGGTTGAGGATAATAAAAACTAGCCGTGAGTAGTTTAAAAAATTGTCACTAGATAGCAGCAAAGCCGTGGTTCGTATTCAATCAGTGATTAGATCCACTGATCATTAAGAGCGTGTCAGTCCAGTGCGGCTACTGTGTTGGAGAAATGTACATTAGACAATAAGTGGAGTGTTTTTTTATGGGTAAAAGGTCTGCAATTTTGGAAAAAATGAATCTGGTTGCCACGCAAGTATTCGTTTTTATTTCTATAGTAATTTGTAATCTATTTACTGAATACTTAGTGAGTAGTTATTTGTACGACATCGATGGTTTACTACCTAGATAATTCCGAGGTTAGAAACGATTAAAAATGAACGTGGAGATCTTCAGGCGGATCCGACTAAAATAGTCCATGTGTGGAAAAGTTATTTCGACAAGCTTCTTAACGTACACAACGGGGAACAAACAGAGGAATTTGAAATCTATACCGAAGAACCATGGATTCCCGAACATAGCGAATCGAGATCGAAATGTCGGTAACAAATTGAAAAATTTCAAATCACTAGGAATAGACAATATTCCAGCCGAATTAATTAAAGCAGGAGGAACGGCACTAATCAAGGAACTACATAATTTGGTAAGTGTTATATGGAGAAAGGAGGGACTCCCAAAGGAATGGAAAACCTCAATAATAGTTCCGATTTACACACAAAAAAAAGGTGATAAATCGGACTGTAATAATTACCGCGGAATCTCGTTACTTCCAACCTGTTACAAGGTATTAAGTAATATTCTGTTAACACGCCTAAGTGTATACGTAGATGAAATAATTGGAGATCACCAGTGTGGATTTAGAAGAAATAGATCCACGTTGGACCAGATTTTTGCCTTGAGACAAATATCGTTTGTGACAAAAATAAATGCTTGACCATAAATAATATTAGGATTAAACCTGCCAGATTCACTAAATATCTTGGAGTTACTTTTGATGAAAGGATGGCATTCAAAAAACACATCTTCAACTTCTGCAAGGTCAATCTTTCGGTGGATATAAAAATGAATTTATACAAATCGATAATCAAAGCTATTATTGCATATGGACATCAACTATATAATTCTGAAATAAATACTGAACCTCTCCTAAAAATTGAAAGATATTCCATTAGATTTGCTTTCAGGCTTTGGAACGAAAACATAGAGACTCTGTACAGGACATCAGATCTGATTCCACTAAATGGTATTATAAAAGAAAAGAAAAAGAAATATTTCTCTGAAGAAACGTAAACAAGTTTAGCTTTCCAAGATTTCATCCAATCACATGGCAAGAATTTCTCCATTCAATAGATACTTCACCTACAAAAATACAAAACATTAAAAGTACAAATAAAATTGAAGAGGAAACGGACTTGAGTTCCTCTCTAGTGATGCAAGACGGGCGGCTGAAATACACAGCAATGAATCTTCCTCATCATCTATTATCCCAAACTATACCTCCAATTCCTACCTAGCTACTCCTTATTACTATGTAAGCCATTGATAAAAAAAACAGACAACTTTACCTAGGACGAAAGTAGCTAGGGTAAGCTAGAAGTCCATCCCTCGTTTATTGTTAAGCTAGGGAAACTTTACATTATTCGCTTCAATGATTGGATAGATGTCATAAACTTTTCTAAAGTCTACGGGTTCAAAGGATAACTATTTATTTTTAAGGCTAGTGCGTTTGCTTTATTTATTTATTTATTCGTGATTAAGTATGTGTTTGGGCGTCAGTATAGTATTACACCCTCTGTTTTGGGAGTAAAAGGATGAGGATTCTGTTATTTGTTTTCAATGGGCAATTAAATAATCAAATAAACAAATATTAGAATATTAAAGCTTTGTACGTAAGAAATATAATGAAGAATTTATAAATATATTAAAGATAAAATAAATAACAGAAAATAGATGAATTAATATACAGAATGACCGGAAATAAAATATATCGAAATGCAAAATATGAACTAATTTATGGAATTTGCACTTAATTTAACTGCACAATGTTACAGAAACAAACAGTCAAGCGGTACAATACAACAACTTATGAGAAACAGAACAATCAACACACAAAATGTTCAATACACGTGCTCCAAGTGTGCTCCGTCCAACAACAAAATGTTCATAGGAACGCTGCAAACTGTTAAAATTGTTTTCCGTGAAACTGAGTGCAACACACGACTGATATTCAATTTGAATTGTTCAATATTATGAGGTACTAGATAACGGTAGACCCTTCAGTATGTCCCACAAATAAAGATCAAGCGGGGTGAGATCTGGTGAGTGGACAGGCCACAGATAATCTGTTTGCATTAAGATTGTGCCGTCTTGAAAGTTATGTTGCAGAAGCTGTATAAATTCACTAGTGGTGTGCGCAGTGCCTTCATCTTGCTAAAAAGAACATTGTGTATTGAAACACAGGTCCTTAGTGGCTGATCGCTTTCTTCCGGAGCGCTTTTTGCTTTGGGAGAGCACTCGCCTCGTTTGACGGAATTTTGCTACTCGCTACATCACAATACACTTTGTTGAATAAGGTTTCTGGTACTCTAATACAAACAAGTTTCACGATCCGTCTATCACTTTGGCCACTTCCGTATGAGCGGAAATAATGCTCGACAACAAATGCCAACTCACGAACATTCAAGGCCATTACGAACCGCTTGTCATTATACCTGTTCTCTGCAAGAACTAAAGTCACACTGACACTGCACAGCTCTACTTTCTTAGCACCACCGACGGTGTACAGTGTTGGCAACTTTTGGTATATTTTATTCCTAGTCATACTGTATTATATAGAGGATGGGACAAAGAAAATTTGTAATTTACTGATTTGTTAAAAAAAAGTATTATCAAATAAAACCATTTGAATTTCGCTGGGGACGCATCTTGTGATAAATGTAGTCGTCTGCCTTATTCTCTAGAGTGTTGAGGTAAAAATTTATATTTTCTTAAATAGCTTAAATAATATATCACTGAACTGAATTTTATTTCATTTACAAAAAAAAAAAGTTATTATTTTGGAATTGCAATGAATAATGCCAGAAATTATGATTAGACCATTTAAATTCTGTAACGTTCTAATTACATTGTATCATTCATCATGTAACAGAAAAGGGGATTCGTTAAGGTATTATTGTCATAAGTTTAAATCTCCTATCATATTTTCCCTAGCCTAGCTGCAAAATATTTATTTTTCTTAAATGCCAATATGGTAAGTCAACTTGAAGATACTTTTATTCAGTGGCGGCTACTAATAAGTTTCTAGTATTGCACAACAACCAGACTATTCTTAATTATTTTCTTTACAAAACAGTAAAGAAATATATTCAATTACTCTCAAGTCTGCATTAAGTAATATAATTTTACACCTATGTGCTACAAAAGCCATAATTTTCTTTTAGAAGGAGATAAATACTTCCGAAGATGAGAGATTTGTTGATTATCGCAACAAAAAGACGACAATCACCTTACTATGCGTTTAGTGTGTGCCCTTCCCCCTCCTCTGTTTCTTGGTTCTTCCTCTCCATGTTCCTAAACCGGTACTTAAGGAACCTCGTTGTGGTAGATTCCCTGCCACGGCTACCATTTAATCCATTATATTCGTCACAATTTCTCGGCTGTTGATAGCAGGTGGAGTCACTCAGCAGAAGACACCAAAGACGTGATAATGAATGCTATTGGCTTAGCTGTTCTGTGACGTTAGAAGCAGACACGGAAATCGCCTACACAGAGCATGGTCTGCTTTAGGGACGTGTTGTTATCTCATACCCCCTTACATTTGTCAGTTTCACGCTCAGTTTTACTTAACAAACGTAATAAGAAATCAAATACATTTACGGTTTAAATAAATGGTATTTTTTTTTGGTGATAAATCTGTATAGCAAATTTATCTGGTAGCACTTTTTAAATTGGTATTTCCCCAAGTTTTGTTTCGGATTGTCGAGATGAAGGAGTAGAAACTAAGCTTGTATAGTGGGAAGGCCGCAGAGGGGGTTATGACCTTGTCAATTCTCCTTATCTGTCTTGTGTATGTTTGATTGAGCGCTCATTCTTCGTTAACTTGTTTCGGGCCAAAAAATATCACCCACGGCAACAATCTCTTCCATCACTGTTGTACAGTACTTGTTGAAAGGGGTAATTTATCTAAATTGAAAGTTAAAATTAGGAGCCTGAGCGTGCTTCAGAATTCTAAGGCGATAGATTGGATGAAGAACATACCAAACCAGTAATTAATTTAAAAAAAATACCCAAGTAAATTTAATTACACGTTCTGGTCAGAATGTATGATAAAATCGTTTTATTCTATATTTTTAAATAATCCCGACAGTAAATTTAAAAGTAATAGGTCCTTTCTAACAGAGCTACGAACTGCAGGTTTTCCACTTGTGTTAAAACAAGCATCCAAAAAAATTTCCGGAAAGAATTTTCGCCGAAATTAAACCAGAGTCCATGAATATGCATTCGTTGCGTATACACTACTCGGGTACACCGAGTTATTAGACGAAGTCAGAAAATGAAAACATTCCGATTTGTTCTGATATTATTATGTTTAGAATTAAATAAGTTTTCTGGCAAATTTATTTTATGATGACCTTTGGCATGAGTAATGATTCTCTTAAAAAAAATAATATAATTGCATTTACGTCCTTTAGGCATCTTTGGCTCAGTCCGGGAAAGTATCTAGGAAGGAAGCAGGCCAGGAATAATTTGGAGGTACCGCCAGACATTCACCTGATATGATTGAGGAAGTTTCTGAATTAAACCTCAATCAGGATTGCCTGATACTGTGATATAATCGAGGATTTTGCAAATAAGAAACTAACGCCTCTCACTATTGTTAACTATTGCTAATAGCTCCGCTATTGCATATTAACAAGTAGTGTCATATATTTGCAGACAACGACGAAAGACGTGACACGTCAGCAGATAATATTATAAGTTATACGCAAGAAATATATTTCAACATATTTTCTCATTCTCATTAAGCAGTGATGAGGATCGTCCGACCCACTGTGATGATTGGATTTTCGTTTCCATAGCGTGCCCGTAAACCTACGTTTCATCACCACAGCGTTACGAAATTTGGATCAACATTCGCTCGGCGTAACAACTCTTTTTACATGTCCTATGACGGTCATCTATTGTTTCACCTGTTGACAGACATGGTACAAACTTAATGTTAGCACGTCATCTGCAAACTTTCTGTGACACGAGCCTGTACTGATGTTGAGTTGAGCTGCAACTTCACGTACGGTGAGACGACGGTTTGCACGGGCGACTTTCCGTTTGCTTTCCACGTGATTGAAGTCGGTAGACGTGAACGGCTGTTTGGATTTTACGTCATTCTTGGTGGAAGTTCGGTTCGATTGTAAACATATGTACCATTTGTAACATTGCGTTCGATTGAAATATTTCTCATCATAGGCTTTACGCAACATATCGAAGGTTTCTGTGAAAGTTTTGTGCAATTTTGACAGCATTTTAACGCATATTCGCAGCTCTTCTAGGTTCTTGAAAGCTGGGCCAGTTAATGTCCAAGAACAGCGCTAGGTATCGACCCTGTGGGTTCTCTTCTACGTATTCATATACAAACTTTACAATAATAGTTCGGATTCTTTTTGAACAGTCCTTCTACGAGCATCTTTCGTCAATCTGATGTAACTTTTGGGAGTTTATCAAGAAAAAGAAACACGACATCTTTCACCTGCAAGTATGACGTACAATGGACAAATAATCTAAGATAATGATGAGATTGCCAATTGTTTTGCAAGTCACTTTCAATCAACATTTAAAACATCATTTGCAAACTATGAAATAAAACATGTAGACAACAAATGCAATTCAGTAGATTCATTCGAACTGTTGAATGTAACATTAGGAGAAATAGAGGAAGCAATAAGGAAATTGGAACCAAATAAATCAATCGGATTAGACCACGTACCTCCCTATGTCGTGAAAAGCTGCGGAGAAATTCTTAAACTTACCCTACAGTTTATTTTTAACTTATCAATTAAAACGGCAACATTTCCGGATAAATGGAAGGAAGCTGTTGTGTGCCCAATTCCAAAATCAAATTCTAAAAATGAAGTTATCAAGTATATACCTATCTCAATACTATCTTCCTTTGCTAAAGTGTTCGAAAGTGTTATTTACAATAAAATAATTAATCATGTTCGAAGTGCAATATCACCTTATCAGCATGGTTTTCTTACTAAAAGTTCAACAGACTCAAATCTGGCTGTAATTACTGATTACATAGCATCAGGTTTAGACAAAGGTGCTCAAATTGATGTTATCTACACTGAACTGGCAAAAGCATTTGATACTGTAGATCATGACATCCTGTTACGTAAGCTCAGCTACTTTAATTTTACAGAACCTTCATTAACGTTCATTGCTTCGTATTTAAAACATCGCAAACAGTCTGTTCTTTACAAAGAATTTATTTCCAGGCAATACGAAGTTCGATCAGGGAGTTCCTCAAGGATCAAATTTAGGACCTCTTCTATATCTAATATTCATTAATGACTTATCAGATTGTATTATAAACTCTAAAAACTACTATTTGCTGATGACATAAAATATATTTGGAAAATATCCTCTATTGAGGACTGTAATAAACTTCAGAGTGACGTAAACAATGTTGCTAAGCGGTGTGAGGAAAATAATCTTGTTATAAATGTTAATAAATGCAAAACTGTCTCCTTCACTAAACTTAAAAATAAATATACGTACACATACACAATTAACGGCATTCAATTAAACAATGCTAATTCAGTAAAGATCTGCTTGTAATCTTTCATGCATATTTAACATTTAACACGCATATTGTGACCATAAAAATGAAGCATATAGAAACTTAGAATTAATCATAAGATTAGGAAATTATTTTAATAATCCACAGGTTCTCAAGTGACTGTATTTTAACTATGTCAGATCTAAATTGGAATATGCATCTATAATATGGAATCCACAATGCAGTAAATATTCTAAAACAATTGAATTTGGATCATTCAGTCAAAATATTTAGATTCTTAGCGTACAAACAAACTGGTTTTTATCCAAAATTTGATTCGTCGTCGCTACTGGAAGAAAACTTTGATCTTCTGACGTTGGAAAAAAGAAGAATTATTAACGATATTATATTTCTTTCAAAATTATTTAATAATGGAGTTGATTGTACAGACTTAATCGCAGCTATTAGTATAAAAGTTCCCTCACTTGGAACTCGAATGCACAACAACATTTTTTCTTCTGTAACAAACCCAGAACAAGTTCTATGTTAAAGTCTCCTGTATGGAGATCTTGTGCTCCCTATAATAAGTACTTACACGAAGATAAAGAGATAGATATCAACAATATGACAAAAACAGGTATACGCTCTAGACTGATTCAGTGTGAGAGAATAAACTACTAAATTTCTACCTTGTGGAAATTATATTAAAGTCTTTGTTTTGTTTTGTGTGATTGGGTTTATATATTTTTATTCTATCTTGTGGAAACTGTGTTAATGTCTTTGCTTAGATCTGTGTGATTGGGTTTAAAATGTGCTTTTTTTGTTCTATGTGATTGGGTTTATATATACGATATTTTGTTATATTTCTAATTTCTATTATTTCCTTTATCTAATTCAGACTGTAAATAGGCATTAGCCTGTTGTTTTCCTAATAAATTAAATTAAAAAAATGACTTTACAAAGGATTTGTCGCCTGATCCATCTTGCTATTTACGAAAATTAAAACCACAAGGAATGAGTTATCATGCAAAATTAATCACAATAATGCTTTAAAGAATCATTTTTTATGATATGTGGCGAATGTTATTCATAACGTTAAATAGAGTAAAATATTCCTCACTTGCCAACTTTCAGCTTACAAATTATAACAGTTGCGGTCGCGATTTCTTGGAAAGTACTAACTAACTAACTAACTCTATGGCTTATAGAACTGGCAAGTTCATCGCCGCAGTAACAAACGTTCGCCATTGGATTCTATCCTAGGCAGTATCAAGCCAGTTTTCATCACGAACACCTACTTCTCCAAGATCTCTTCTAATATTGTCCTCCCAACGACGTCTCGGTCTTATCAATGGCCTCTTTCCATTGGGCCTTCCAACCAGGATAGAATATAATCTTCGTTTTTCCCCCATCCGAGCTACATGCCCTGCCCACCTTAGTCGTCTCCATTTCATTATTTTTACAACATCTGGTGAATCTTACAGTCCGTGGAGTTCTTCATTATGCAGTCTCCTCCACTCTCCAGCCATCTCGTCCCGTTTCGGCCCATATATCTTTCTCAAAACCTTATTTTCAAATACACGCAATTTATGTTCGTCTGCTAGGGTCGTACTCCAACTTTCGCAACCGTAAAGTATTACCGGCAGAATAACCGTTCTGTATATTTTCAATTTCAATTTCCTTGATATTAATCGCGATGTTAGAAGTTTTTGGACTGAGTAGAAACATGCGTTCCCCGATACTAAGAGACTTTTTATTTCTTCCGTGACCTCATTTTTGCTTGTTACGTATGCTTCCAAGTATTTAAATTTGTTTACTTTCTCTATGACCTCATCCCTAATTCTTATGTTTTTAATTCCTTCATTTCCTGTGCTTCGGCTTGTTACCATGTATTTTGTTTTATCTATGTTTACCTGTAGACCTATCTCATCGCACGCTTCTACTAAGACATCGGTGTTGCTTTGTAGTGCATCTATATCGTCCCCTATTAAATCTACATCATCCGCTTATAACAATTGATTCAAACCATTCAATGATAGTCCCTTTTTGTCCCCTTTAATTTTTAAAATCGCATATTCTAACGCGAAGTTAAACAGTAGTGGTGACAAGGCATCGCCTTGTTTCAATCCGTTGCGAATCTTGAAACTATCTGACATATTATTACCTATCCGTACTCTGCTTATGGGGTCGCTGAGACACATCTTCACTAGTTGGACCAATTTTTTCGGTATTGCAAATCGTATCAGGATACTGTATAACTTTTCCCTTTTGATAGAATCATATGCTTTCTTAAAATCAATGAATAGCTCATGAACCGTCCCATTGTATTCCCATTTCTTCTCCAAAATTTGTCTCAAAGCAAAAATCTGGTCCAACGTGGATCTATTTCTTCTAAATCCACATTGGTGATCTCCAATTATTTCATCTACGTATACATTTAGGCGTGGTAACAGAATATTACTTAATAACTTGTAACAGGTTGGAAGTAACGAGATTCCGCGGTAATTATTGCATTCCGACTTATCGCCTTTTTTGTAAATCGGAACAATTATTATCAATTTATGTAGTTCCTTGATTAGTGCCGTTCCTCCTGTTTTAATTAATTCGGCTGGAATATTGTCTATTCCTGGTGATTTGAAATTTTTCAATTTCTTAACCGACATTTCGATCTCGATCTCGCTAGGTTCGGGAATCCACGGTTCTGCGGTATGGATTTCAAATTCCTCTGTTTGTTCCCCGCTGTGTACATTAAGAAGTTTGTCGAAATAACTTTTCCATACATCGACAATTTTAGTCCGATCCGCCTGAAGATCTCCACGTTCATTTCTAATCATTCCTAACCTCGGCTGGTAACCTTTTCTTAACGAGTTTACCCCTTTGTATAGATCTCGTATGTTATTTGTCTTCCCGTTTTCCTCAATCTCCTGAATCTTCTGCGTCAGATATTCTCGCTTTTTGTTTCTGAACCCTAGTGTGGCGTTTCGTTTCGCGTTACTGTAGTGGTTGGTATTTGCTTAGCTTTTATTACTTAGCCATCGTTGCCTTGCTTGTTTTCGTTCCTCATGAAGTTTAATGCATTCTTCATCAAACCAAGGTTTGTTTTTCTGTTGTTTCTTCTCACCTACGCGTTCCTTCGCTGCGCTCTTAATTGTTTCACGAATTGCCTCCCTCATCTTACTTACATCAATTTCATTATTATCATCATCATTATTATTACTCGAGTCGGCTAGGATTTCGAACCTATTTGAGAGTTCGAGTTGGTAATCTGCTCTTATGCTCGGATTATTTAATAGTTTAATTTCGAATTTCAGTTGTTTTGACCCCTTGCTTTCTCTGTTCGCGACGCATAACTTTTCCCTTACTTTTGTGATCACTAATTGATGGTCGGTGTCGCCTTCCGCTCCTCTGTACGACCTAACGTCCATTATGTTGGTGTGTTTTCGTCTGTCTACTAATACGTGATCGATCTGGTTGAGAGTTTTGCCGTCCGGAGATACCCATGTGTATTTGTGTTCAAAGTACGTGCTCTTTACCAGTAAGTTTTTCGAAATCGCGAAAGTTATCAGTCTTTCTCCATTGTTGTTGGTCTTTTCGTGAAGACTGTATTTGCCTATAGTAGGTCTATATTTTTCATCCCTCCCTACCTTTGCATAGAAATCACCCAACACAATTTTCGAATTATACTTCGGTAATCGGTCAAACAGCCTTTCTAGCTTATCGTAGAATATATCTTTGTCGTTATCAGTAGCCACCTCGGTCGGAGCATAGACGTTTAATAAAACCGTGTTACCCCATCGAGTACGTATCGTAACGTACGATAGTCTTTCGTTTACGAACTCTATATTCTGAACAGCCTGAAGGATACTATTCTTAATGAGGAACCCTGTTCCGAAATCGTGAGACTGTGTTCCCTCGTAGTAGAAAGTGTACTTGCCCTGTGGGATACTATCTTGACCCTCCCACCGAACTTCTTGTATCGCTAATATGCCTAGCTCGTACTTCTCGGTCTCGTGTACCGCCACCTGAAGAGCGCCCGTTTGGTATAATGTTCGTACGTTCCACGTTCCTATTCTAAGGTCTTTCTTAATCCTGTTCATAGAGCCCCCTGAAGCAGTCCCAGCCCGGAGATCCGAATGAGGGACTAGTTTACCTCCGGAATATTTTACCCCAGGAGAATCCATGAACCATCTGTTACTATTTCTTGACTTGTTTTAGCGGTGTAGAGTTGTCAGCTCTACGACCTCGCAGTAAAGATAGACATTCAAGATGTCGCCCTCTGTCCATCTCTGAGCCTTGCCGATGTCATTCATCTTCAGCCTCAGAGTGGTAATGGTGATGCTGCTTCCCCTCACCATGATATTTTTGTTCGGGGTTATCTTCCCCTAGCCTTTGTAGATCCCTCTACTAACTGCAAGGCAGCAGTACTGGTTTTGGTCCGCCCCGGAATATTTCCGGTACCCACCAATCTGGTCGGCATTCCCCTATCCGCCACCTGGGGAGGCGCCTGGTGGAAGACCAGTAACTCCAACCCGCAACTGAAATTAAAAAAAAAAAAAAGTTTTGTAAATATAAGAAGAATATCTTTCAAATAATGCATTCTTTAATCCAACGTTTCTATTTCAAACAATTAAGCGTTTTGCTACTAAACCTGCCGAGAATCGGACAGCATGTTTAAATATATCACATGATGAATTCCCTTCGAAATCCAACTGGATGTGTTTCGAGATTTTTTAAAAAGAAATAGATGGGATACACATTCACATGTGTTGGAAATTTTCATTGGTTCAACATATCAACATTATATAAGGTCAATGAAGTCTTGAAGTATTTAAAAATAATAGAATAAATTTATTTCAAAAACTTTCGAGCTGGAAGCGTCTAGCATTAGGGAGATATCACCATAATTTACGTAAGATCTCGACAAATAATGAGGTTTAGAAAACTAAAATCGTAGTTATAACAATTACATGTAATTGAGAAAATGTTTGTAATTGAGGGAAGCAGATGAGAGAAGCCTTCAATACTTACTTATTACACAATGTTACATTTCATACAATGAAATGCATGCTTTGGAAAACCCCATCTATGTTATACTCGCGCAGTCAAAGGTTTTTTTGATAATTTTTTGCAAGGGAGGACCTTATTTTATGAGATCTTTTAGTTTATAAAATTTGTACCGTTAATTTTTGTATACCCTGTAGAATGTTTACAAGGTGAGGCAATGACAATTTGTTATCATGTTCCCTGCAACTGTTCTTGAAAAGTCTAGAAAAATATCCTTTTGGGATTTTGAAACGGATGCATAATGAGATAAATTTTAGCTTGCTGACGCATTCTTTGCTCGCTGGATGACCAGGATGATAGACGCGAACTCATATGGTGTAGATATTTTAAATTTATAACTAAAAATAATAGATCTGTTTGTCTGCAGATGTTCAACAAGTTCTCGAAACTAACGCTAGAGGTCTTTCCTATTTTCAAACCTCTGCCTTCTGGCGACGAGAATGTGTACTTATTGAAATCAGTTCTTTTCAGGCAACGAAAAAAGAAACTTCTAAATATCTAATTATAACGGGGCTGTCCTATGGCTAGTTATAATAATAACACACGTACTAAGAAGTGTACACTTTGGGGGATGACGTAGCGTGTTTTAATTTTTATGTTTCTTTATTTGCAGGAACTTGCGATACAACATGATTAAGCAGCTTCCTTCTGGAATATTTCAGAGTCTTACTAGTTTGAGGGAACTGTAAGTATTTATACACTTTTATAATTTCCATAGTAACAATATAACTCTAGACTACTCTACTATTAACACAAATGTATTCGTCAAATGTTACCGCCAGTTCTGCTTTAATCAGTTAGAATTTTACAATCTTTTACATCTGGTTACCAGTATTAAAGTGTCTTTTGGAAACTGCTCTATCTGCATTCAGCAAATTCATATGTTTGTCTGGATTTTTGTTGGCTTATATATTTTTTTAAGAATACATTTTGCAAATACAGAAACTGAGCAACAGCCTATGTTCAACTAAACTTTGAGATATTACAACTGTATTCAGTTAGCGTTGAAATGGAAAAAATCTCTACTGAATTCGCCAAACTTCTCTCTATCATGGAATTACGAAACTTTGTGTTTATCATTATTGGGCAATTCGGGAAATACAATTTTTTTTTTTTTATAAACCATCACTGTTTAATTTATTTCCTACGGGGGCAAATGAAGATTAATATTTTACTGGTGGCATGTGTTTTAAACAGGTATACATGAAAATTATGGGCAAATCTAGAAAGTATAGACATTTTAAAATACCCTAGTGAGCAGATTAATGTATCGTCAAATTCTCGGCACTGTAAACCTTCTGTTTAGATCCAGCAACTACCTCTTAAAAATTTCGTGTAAATAAAAAATAGAATACAGTTCAGTTACTTCTTAACTGTACACATTTTGACATTTAAATTTTCAAGGTATGAAATTGAAGCATTCCTTGACGATTAGATTGTCTTCATAATACTGTGTATGGAACAGGATACTGTAGAAAGTCTTTACATAAATCATATTGTACGTAAGTGATAACGCCTTAAGCAATTGCTATGGGGTAATGTACGGAGTAGTATCTACAGTTCAACCCTTAAAGTAAATAAATACATTTCTTAACTACACTCAAATCATATAAAGACTAGTATTCCATTAGCGTAAATATTTATTCCTTTTCACACATATCACGTAGATTGATCACAAGTTGTCACTTATGCCCTTTACTATAATTCAATGTATCCACGACGTCATTGAATTTTGAGTGTATTTTAAGGCCTTTAGACATCTGAGACTCAGGCCGGGAGAAGGGATTATGGATGGTAGAAGGCCAGGGCCTATTCTGCGAGTACCATTCCCACATTTGCCTGGTGTGACTGAGGAAAAGTTCTGGAAAAACCTCCGCCAGGATGGACAGCCGTTGGGATCGATCCCAGAACCTTCCGAATGCTAAGCCAACGCTCTAGCACTGAACCGCGGCGTCATGTATTATTCTCTAGTATATTATGAACGACACTGTACAATATAACACACTGCCATATTTCATTATTCACGGCGTCAATCAATATCCCATTGTATACATCATCTATCTCATATTTGGCGTAAAGTAATATACCATGGGGTAATAATAACTCTTAATATAATGTAGTAATTACATTTCTGAAATGTAGTTTCTATTTTTCTTATACGAATTCCATAACTGTATTTTGTGGCAACCGCTTTAAAGACAAGTGAAGATCCAAACAATGTTGGCAAATCCTACAAAACCAAAATCACGACAAGGTAGCCAAATCCTATCTATTCAACCCACTACAGCAACTTCTACAGTTTAAATATTTTCAACACGAAATTCTGTGATTTGTTTCTTCCTATAATGATTTAACTCGATATTTAAATACTAAATCAGTTGCTTTTAAATATAAAAGATATTATGGTATTTCGTAGCATCCATAATAAGAATTCCATCATGTTTTAGTACAGGTAACGAAATTTACTATAAATTTAAGTTTCTGTTTACCGAATTTATGCTGATTTTAATACAGAAAAGTTACAATTATATTAATTTGGAATATGTTCCAAAGATGTCGGCCCTTGTCCTATCTGGAGTTTGACAGAGTTCTGCCTTAGGTCCTTTACATTTTATGTTATATATCTACAATCTTACAGATATATTCGATTGTTATAATTCTGAGTTACTGAATCATCATTCCTTTGCTTGTGATTGTAAATAGCTCCGTGAATTTATCAACATTCATTATCTAATTGGCCTTAAAATCGGATATAAAGAAATGTATTTCCTTGTGAAAGCAATAAAAATTGAGGAACTCATAAGCAAAGGGATGAAAGAAACATTGAAAAATTAAAATGAAAAAATTGAAACTTAAAAATGAAGGTATCATGATTCTTAATATCATATATATTTAATTCAATAAAAGGTATTTCATAGTTTGGAAGTAGTAATGAAACCTTTTGTCTTTTTGTGTGTGTGTGTGTGTGTGTGTGTGTGTGTGTGAACGTATGTCCGGATCAAAATTTTATCTCGACGTAGATACATGTCCAGCAGTACATCTTTTTATCTCTTTCAATATTCGTAAAATCTGCCTAAAATCAAAGTGCTTTGAATAAAACTAAGATAAAATGGACGGGAAAGCAGAAAGAGGAAAAAAAATAAGATTAAAATGACTTTCAAACGAGGGTTATAATTAGATGAAATTGAAACGGCCGGTTAAATCTATGTAAAATTAAAAAGTCAAGAAAGAATCCCACAGAGAAGCCAAGAGAGTGGGAATATCCAAAAGAATGGGATTATAACCGAAATAAGTAAAAGCAAAATAATTTACAGAAATCAGAAATAAGAAGAAACTCGGACGATACAATCAAAAACAAGCGTTGTAAAACCAGCGTAAAATTAAAGACATGGAAGAAACTTTTTAAAAGTTAAAAAAAGGATGGAAATAGGCTTAAAATTAAAGTGAGGTAAAAAAAGTCTACAGAGAATCAAAAAGGACGAGACTGACGTAAAATGAAAGGTGGTTTGAAAATAATGGAAAATCAAAAATGAAGGGAAAATTGATTTTAAAAAAAGACAAACATTTGGTGTAAAATGAAAAAAAAGATTGAGAATAGATGATAAACAAAAAAATGCTAATGGCTGACGTGAAATAGACAAGACAAAATCGGAGGAAAATTTAAGAAAAAAGGTAAAACAATCAACTTAATACTGAAAACGGCAGGAAATTCAAAGGAAAAGTAAATAGCCAGAAGGGCGACGAAAACTAAGAAAAAGACGAAATATCAACATAAAATTAAAGAGGAATGGAGATCGATACAAAATAGAAGGAGAGGAAATAGTCTGAAAAGCAGCAAAAGAAAAATAATACAAAATCATATTTAAAAGGGACCAGAAAATCAATGTAAAATTAAAAAGAGAAGTAAATTCCATAGGAATTAAAGAAAGATAGAAATACACAAACA
Organism: Lepisma saccharinum; assembly: GCA_022664845.1. Taxonomy (NCBI): domain Eukaryota; kingdom Metazoa; phylum Arthropoda; class Insecta; order Zygentoma; family Lepismatidae; genus Lepisma; species Lepisma saccharinum. The sequence continues at coordinate 49,484 of JAGDQP010007316.1, read as the reverse complement.
TCCACAAAAAACAAACAAAAGCGAAATAATTGACGGAAAGCAGAGAAATAAAAAGACGCTTTCTGTAAGTTCTGACAGTTACTGAGCAAAAATAGTAAACCTTTATAAAAACGTGTTTTACTTTTGAATAATGTACTTAGTTTGCATTATGGTTTGGGATTGCATTCGAGAGAGAATAGATTATTTGTTTTAATCACCACCCCAAAAGCTCTCCAAATACCAATAAAAAGATATTCTGAAAAAAATTTGCAGCCAATCAGAACAATTAATTTATCATTCAATATTACTTCTATTTTCAACCCCACTACACACACACACACACACACATTCAGTTTACACATTTATGACTTTTCCGTGTTCCCTGTCAGACATTTTCCGGTGTTGTTTTCAATACGAGATGAAGGTCTTTGCCACGCGTTTAATGAACATTTGACACTTTAATTCCCGTGTTGCTGTTTTTGCTACGTTTGTTTGCGCATTGTGCTTTTTTTTCTGTCAGCGATGGCGTCTCCCCTTTTCATGACTATGTAAGTGAAATGTGAAAAGCGTCTGATAAGCTTTTTAACGTTGTCAGAGCAAGAGGCTACAGAAACGCCCTATGAATGAAGGTGTCAAATGCAAAGGGCGTTTGTGAATGAATGCAATCTGTTGCCCTTCGACAAAACTCTGTTGGCCCAGAACTGAACAGTTTAAACCTATGAGATGTAACGCACTTCACTACATACGTTTCCTGCAAGCTGGTGAATTAGCTATACTAAACGGTGATTTCTGCTGGCACAAGAAAGTATTAACAAAAAGTGGTGAAGAACGTTGGAAATATCATTCAATTTGCTATACAAATCATACACACAGTCTTTCTCATAACAGATGGATTGATTGAGTGGTTGATTAAGTTAGCCTTACGTATTGATTTAATGATTTGTTGACTGATTGAGTTACTGATTGATCGAATGCTTCATTGAATGATTGCTTGAGTTACTGACTGATCGAATCCCCAGTAGCTCACATACGTTGAAAATACGTGGATTAAACGTTAGTACTGAAACGTTTTTTTAACGTTGTAAATCTACCGAAATGTCCGCCTGTTCAACGGTTTATTCGACGTTGAATAATGGTTGAGAAGAAATAAGTTGAAATCAAGAAGCGGACGATGAAGAAAAAGGTTCAGTTGGCCGAAACAGAGCATGGTTGCTGTCTGTTGGAATACACATTAAACTGCATTGTGTCCGTTGCTTTCATCATGATATACAGAATTAATTTTCCAACAGTAAATTATCCAACAGCTGCTGTGGGGTTCGAAGCGGGTACGTTTCGAACTCGTCGTTGATAGCTCGTCGCCTTATCCCTTCATCCATGGATCCACCTTCAGAATCATGACTATTTTACGATATTTGTAGTAACAGGCAGTAGAACGCAGTGCCACAAATCCAGACGGGTCGTTTCACCATCATGTAAGAGTAAGAATAAAGAATACTTTCTTTGTTATGTGCATTTTCCTTCTTTAGCACTTCGACCATCGCTGTACTATTAAATTTGTATTTCTCAATAAGTGTATAATACGTCGCCTTAGAAAAACGTAAGCGAAATCTATGTCATAGTTGAAAATACTTCATATTAATGCCCTATTAACGAAATTAAATGTTCGTTGAAATATAGTTTAAAATTCAATCTGTTTTCAACATACAAATGAGAACATGAGAAACGTAGTTAATTTTATTCTACTCGCCTTTAAGCACAATTTTAAGCAATTAAAATGTAATTTAGGATACAGTTCAATATAATAGTTAAAACACATCATATTAACGTCTTATCAACGAAATAAAATTTACGTTGGAATACAGATTGAAATTCAACGTGTTTTCAACATGCACAAGAGGAAAGAAAATAATTATTAATGGCATTCAGTTAGCTTTTAATTACAAAGTTTTATTCCATTAAATTAGAAAGAATCCCATGAAACGAAAATCTATACCACAGTCGAAAATAACAGTTGAATCCACGTTGAACTAACATCAATATCAAGTCTTTGTTGAAATACGGTTTAAAATTAAACATACATTTTTTCAACCGATAACGGTAAATCAACAAAATAAACAAAACAAAATCAACGTTCAAAATACGTTTGTGTGCTACTGGGGAATGATTCATTATTCGGTTAAGTGGTTAGTTTCGTGGTTGAGCTCTTCAACATTCAACCTGGCCAGTGAGAGATCGAGGATTTCCCAAGTTCAAAGTTCGCTCTCTCATTTTGATTTCTTCAAGCTGATGGATTGGACGAGGCTGAAATTCATAGGACAGTGTGTGTTGTGTACGGAAAAGAGTTCAAGAGGTTTTAAGAAGAACGGCCTCGAAGGTTTTGAGAAGAACCAACTCATATCCATGACAGGGCTTACCATTTAGGCGGGAACTTTCTTTGAGGAGGAGATAAAAAAAAACTGGTGTTCCATTTAGACCAATGCATGAATGCGGATGGAATTTCGTGGACTAGTAGAAAAGAGGTATTAACTCTAATTTTGTAGATTTGGACATTCTTATCTTACTCGTGTTTATCTCTTTACATATAACGTGAGGTTTATTTACGAATAGCCCTTAAATTACAGGTATAACCAAGGTGTAAAATCCTGCGGGGATGGAGACATTTCACCCTGCCAACACATGCTATAATAAAAATATATATATTTTAAAGTCACATTAAACATTTCGCTAATAAGGTCGTAAACATTACTTAAAATAATTAGACGTATTTGGTACAATATTGATTGTCATTTACTAAACTGACACGGCTTGCATTTCTGGAGATGTTATTTGTGACGATGCCACTTTGCACACCTCTACCTCCGAAACAACCACCTGGTTTATATGCTCTGTCAACATGAGATAGTAAACCTTTTAGTTTCTTAAGTAATATCAACATCATCAGATAGCAAGTGACATAATTTCTTAATTAAATTAAATCCTCACAAACGGTAGCAGAAAGATAAAGTGATGTCAGTTTCAGGCAAGTAAAACAAGGTACGTTATTTAAAAAAATAATAATAATAACGCGCATGCGCAGAACTAACAAGCAACATTACATCTGAGAAAACTCCATTCTTTTTTAGTATACCTAAAGCTCGTAATGTTTGCAGGTTTTTCTCTATTACTTCGTTAAAATCTTGTCAAAATTCTAACAAGCAAAACGAACTTTAGAAGTTGTTTCTTTAGACTTCGTGAATAAACTTATGTCTGCAGGGATTTTGCACATAAGCTTTTCTTTTCATAACTCTAATGAGAAGAGTATCTCTTGTTCCTGATACAATACATAATTAATCTCTAGTCTTCTCAAAACATTCTTAATGAAGTTACAACATCGCGATTAAGGAAAAATCTTTTAAGACCTTAACATAACTCCTCGAATTCGCTAGCAGCATTTTGCGAAAATAAATAACATCTCCCGGATAATTAAATCCATTGCTGTAAACAAATGCGAGGTTCATCGAAGAAAACACATTCCTAATTAATTCTTAATATCTTAAACTGTTGATAAAAGTTTGTGTTTTAAAACTTAGTGATTTTTTAAAAATATATTTTATAGGTTTTCTTATCGGGCAGAAATAAAATTGGTCCACTTTAAATGCCTCCTGGTTCGTCTGTTTTTAATATAGCGTAGCGATTCAACTAGGCCTGAAACCTGGTGACTCGGGGAACCGCGTCCGAAACTTAACCCGTATGCAGATTGCTACGGTGACTCGATTTACCTAGGTTTGATTCGAATGACGTTACTCACTGAATAACACGGTCTTGACTCAAATGACTAGTCTATAACATTGTAATCCAGCGACCCGATGATGGAATCTTAATCCAATTGATCCAGTGATTCAATCAGAGCTGAAGCCAGTCACTTTTGGTGACCAAGTGACCCGGACTGACTCGTATATAGATGGCCCGGTAAGATACCTGACCCGTATGACCCGATTGATCACGAGACCCGTTTCAGCTCTGGACTCAACCAAGGCAGGTTCGAGACGAAAAATGATTTCAGAGTTAAGTTTAGTGACCTGGATATTTACTGCTCCGTTGCACTGAAGAATAAACTTGTTACAAAATTTAAAATTGAGAAATAAACATCATTTATTTAAACAGCATATGATATGATGAAATGTCGTCAAAGCCAAGGTAGCGAATGAGACGTAACCTAATTTCTCACCGTTGAAATTTGGATAAAAACGTGCTTCTTATCTACGGGTCAATACGGTGATTGGTTGATTCAGGAGGTGGCAGGTCCTTCCTACTTGATTAGCATTTTCTATTTTTTTAAATTAAGCTACACTGTAAGAAATTGTTGTGTAAAATTACATAAAATTTATTGGCAACCCTTTTGCGTAATTGTTCCGTAATTTTACAATGCCGTTATTTTACAAACCGACTTACAATGTGTATGTAAATTGATTTAGAAAAGCTTATGTAATTCTATTTACATTAAAAACTGTCTAAATTGAATTGCAAATCTTCATGTAATTCTTAATTACATTACAAAATATGTAAATAGAAGGACATACACGTTTGTAATTCAATTTACGTACGCATTGAAAGTCGGTTTGTAAAATTACAGCATTGTAAAATTACAGATCTAGTACACCTTTATTGGTTTAGCAAAAGGGCCGCCACTAAATTTTATGTAATTTTACAGAGAAATTAGAAATGTTACTAATATTTCATGTCAAAGGGACTTACACAACAACTTTGCTCTTCGACCAAAACATGTGGACTGAAACTGATTTCACATTTAAGTTCAATGCCCTTGATTTATCCCGCCGTCTTCAAATCTCATGACTCAAGTTGGCAGGTCCTTTTGATTTGGTTTACTTTCTTTGACTTAAAAAATCAAGCGAATTTTACGAACCGTAGATGTTGTATTGAAATATTACACATATTGTTTCAGAAGAATACTTTATTTCTTTAAATATCATGGGTAATCCAATATTAAAAGAGAAAAGTGTTAAATGTTATAGGGACCCTTATTTTGTGGCAGAAACATTTCCAACAATATTTCTGCATTTTTTCTGTTTAAATCGATATTAAAACAAATTTAACAAGAAGATTGTCATTGAGACCATATCGAAACCTACACTGAAATTTGGCCAGGAGGATCTACATCCTATAAAGAGGTCATATACAAAAATAGTTGCCCATATTAACTGCCAGGTAACTGAGACAGGGGCTAGAATATTCGTCGAAGTGTACAAAAAGTATAATTTTTATGATTCAATCAACAGAAGTCTTTTTGCTTCACTTTCTGGAATAAAACACTGCAGAGTTGGAGCGTAACCTGCCACAACCGTAGCACTCCTCGCCAGGACGTATTTAGGAAGTTTGGACCCTCCGATTTTTTAAATTTATTTTTGTAAAATAGGCAACAATTTACTGACCCTATAAATACGCCCCTGGCGAGGAGCGCTGCGGTTTGTGTGTGTGTGGGGGGGGACGCTACAACTCGACAGTGTTTCATTCCAGGACGAAATTGAAGCAGAAGTGACTTCTGTTGATAGAATCATTAAAAAATATACTTTTTGTACGTACACTTCAACTAATATTTCAACCCCTGTCTCTATACTTTGCAGTTCATACGGGAGTTTTTTTTTCATTTTTACTTTTTTTTTGTACATTAGCTCTCTACAGGGATTCTGCTAACAAATTTTCAGAGTAGCTTTCGATATGGTCTTATTGACGGTCTCCTTGCATGAATGGATTTTTTTAAATATTAATTTTCCGAATTATACAATATATCTTTACGAAACTAAAACGTAGACCTTATATTAATTAAAGAACCAAAATGAAAACTGTGTATGAAGCAACAATATTGTGTATTAGTTAACCAAAGCTTGTACAATTTTTACAAAGTTCTTTTATGAGCTTCTGTCAAATCTTTGGGCTGGTTTCAATGTAGTTATCATAGTGATACGCCGTAGCCCATGCGGCAGCGCGTCTGATTACGAATCGGGCAGCACGGGCTCATATCCCGGCCAGGGCACAAGAAACTTTTCTCGCAGTGGTCTGTGTTGGCTCTGTGAGGTACACTCACAAGGAATCCATCTGAGTGCGAGGTCGGGAAAGCAAGAAATCGTTGGTTACACTGAAAGCCCCTGCCCACCAAACAACCGTATACAAAATATTAGATGCTAATGGCCACACAGGGGAACCAGGGGGCACTGATATCAAAGACAGGTGAATTGGAGGTAAGTTCAGGAGGACGGAGCGGACACGCGGAAAGTGGAAGGAACGTGAATATTTGGAAATGAAGAGACAAGGCAAAAGGAAGGAATACATATGTCATGGAAATACATGGCCAACGGCAGGGCGGTTGCACAAGCCCCGGAAGTGGTGCATGCGGGTCCAAGTATAGAAATATCAAGAGGTCACAAGAGAGAACGACGTCGCGTAAATACAGCGTCTACTGTGTGTGTGTGTGTGTGCGTGCGTGCGTGCGTGTGTGTATCATGCGAAAATGCACACACCAATAATGGAGAAAGATAACAGTGAACTGCTAATGACTTACCTCAAACATGTGACATGGATGGATAGGCAAGGTCCCATGGGTGATGCAAACTCCAAACTCCTACGGAACATACGTGTTGATCGTCACAAAATGTACATCTGCCATGCTGAGGAAATGGTTAAAACACACTGGCACATTGCACCACGAGCAACGAATAAAAATAAGCCACATTGATGACAGAAAGTAACCTCGGTGATATTGAAGGCAAACTCCTTTGGAGCTATAAAGCTTTCAGGGCGATCACATTGATAGCTACTTCTATGAAATGCATACACAATATACTGGTATATCGAGGTGAGGCGAACTGATGAAAGGTGATTGCATGCAGTCGAATGCGAAACAGTCTGTCATGCAGTTGTTCCTGCAAACGGGCATCCCGAATAGCGTAACTACAAATGGTGAGAAAGTACGTCTTGTATGCACGGAAAAAACATACGTCCAGTGGCTGAATTTGGCCAGTGGTTCCCGGTGGCATTAATTTCAAAGTCATACGCTTTCCTGGCGGGATAGTTTCGTCCAGAATATCATGATTCTTATACGCCGACCCTGTAAGCCCATTTTACCATTCTTGCTGGCAGTGACGTACACATTGCGTAATGTACGTGTAAGTTCGTCCACACGGGGCCGAATAGTAGGCGGTAGAGAACCCCCAACTTCACGCTGAACAATAAATAATTTGCCCGCTAAAGTCCCGCCCAAACTAACGATCGGCATTATGACGTCAGAGTGGATCAGCGCATTGACTGACGTTGCTCGTGCCACAGCTGTCTTGCTACCACGAATAGCCAGGGTACCTTTCTTATGCATCTCCTCTTCGAGGCCTGATTGGTCTGCATTGAAAACATATTTCCTGCTGAACGTGGTAATCAGTCTGTTAACCTCATCTAGAAATTCTTCCACTGACTCTGCAGTTTGTTGTTCATCGTCAACGTGTCGTCTTGTGTGAAATTTTGTGGTCTTACGTCTCCCAATTCTGTAGGGTTTTTTAAACTTCTGCAGCCACCCTTTGCTTGCGAGAAAGTCAGTGTACCCAATATCATGTGCACATTGATACCGATAGGTTGTATATCACTACCATGAACAACATGTAATTCGTCCCGACCTTCCTTGAATTTCATGAAAACCAGTTTTCGTAACAATCTTGCTTTATCCTCCTGTGACTCACCGTAATTTTTTTATGCACCACTCGATCATATTGCTGTTCACCAATGCGAAATCTGTTCATAATGGTTTTCCCATGACACGTATTCCTTCTTTTTGCCTTGTCTCTTCATTTCCAAATATTCACGTTCCTTCCACCTCCCGCGTGTTTATTCCGTCCTTCTGCACTTGCCTTCAATTCGCCTGTCTTTAATATCAGTTCCCCTTGGTTCCCCTGTGGTGGTCATTAGCAGCTAATATTTTGTATGCGGTTGCATGGTGGGCAGGGGCTTCCAGTGCAACCAACGATTTCTTGCTTTTCCGACCTCGCACTCAGATGGGTTCCTTGTCAATCTCCTATATCATAAAGTACCAGAGTATCCTTCGTACTCCGGGACACCTTGGGAAGGTAAAGGTGGTCGAGCGTGAGACTGACCTCCCCCACTTCACCTCCTATCAAATCCATTTCATCTGCTTTGCTTTTTCTATTGCGGTGATGTATTTATATGAGAAAGCACTGTATTTACCCCCTAGATCTCAGGAACATATACAAGTCAGACAAAGATGACCGATACGCCATTGGATTCGCCATGGTCTGAAAGCGTGGGGAAAACTATTACTTTGACTTTAAAAGTGGCAGGTACTTTTAAATCGCTTATCTTTCTCCGTCTGTAACCCTAAATCTGAAGATCTACAAGTCAGATAGATATGCTTCATACAGCTTTGGATTCCTCATCGTCTGAAAGGGTGGGGAAACGTTGACGTTATTTTTGAGGGGTTAGTTCTTAAAGGAACATTTGATATTATACGGGGACCCTTTGTTTTTTTCTAATAAAACTATTAATTATCTTGTTTAAATATGTAGATGGACACTATAGATGAAAACTGATCAAACTAAGTCAACTTTTGGGTGAAAATGAGTTTTATACACCCAAACATGTGACTGATTTGTATTGTGGAGAAGTGATCTATGTCTGCTGCTCTTGTTAACTGAGTTACACCTGTAAATTCCCTTTTCCACAGCAGGTTTAAAAATATAAACGGTTCACTCTTAGAGTCATTTTTCAAGAAGGTAATAAAAGAAACATAGATCAGTTCTCCCCTATAGTGCCCATATATACTGTATATGTCAGTGTTCTTAACTTGTATAAATTTGTTTATGCTTTAATTTTGACTGATAGTATGTTCAAACGTGCTGATTCAAGCGTGATGGTCATAATGTTTTCAAGCGTGATAATTGTAATGTTTTCAAGCGTGCTGATTCAAGTGTGATGGTCATATAATTTTCAAGCGTGATGGTCATAATGTTTTCAAGCGTGCTGATTCAAGTGTGATGTCCATAAAATTTTCAAGCGTGATAGTCATAATGTTTTCAATCATGCTGATTCAAGCGTGATGGTCATAATGTTTTCAAATAAACAACCTTTTGCTTTGGCAATAGATCTGGTTGCAAGAACAAACAAGAAAATCAGTCCGGGAAGAAGAAAAGTAACTTAAGGTGATTTGAGAAACAGGAAATAGAAAAATGATACCATGCGTAGGAAGTGGAAAATTTGTTGTTGTTCTCTTTTTTTCTGTCACTTTTCCTTGTTTGCTTTTTTCTTGTCCGGGTGCAAAACTTAGCCTTCTCGTCTATCTGAGAAGAGACGGAAACAACAAAGAATTAAGCGCAGAGATCGATCGCCTCTTGAAGCGACTATTTTCTTCCATTATAGCTGAAAGAATTGAAAAACAGTTTTCTTGTCTTTCCTGTTTTAATGTTTTTTTGTTTTTCTTTCAAGATTAAGTTTCAGATGCTTTTTTTTCGTACTCCTGTCCTCTTAAAGCATAGACCGATTTAGCTTTTGAGAATGTCTTCTAACTTTTTCTTCCATAGTCTTTTATTTTAGGAAGACTTAGTACTTAAGCTTCCGTTCATTTCTTTCAGAGAATTTTTAAGAACAACAGAGAAATTACGAGTAATAATAATATTTTAGAAAGAGGACCCGATAATACTTAAGAATATAATTAGGATGAACTAACACGCAGTTTTAATGAGTTTGTTTTAGGTGAGATATTTGAAGGTCTGAGGAATAACGTCAAATTTTACTTGCCTTCAAATTTTTCAGCTAAATAAAACCGCTTCAAATGTGTATTTGGTAGGTAAGAATGAGTATTACCGTTGTTACGTTTCAATATTTGTAATTTTTCCGGTGTTCGTTTTTAATCTAGAAAATTAAGTATGACCTGTGAGACTAGCATTCTAGACGTTTCGAGTTCGTTCCGGCTAGGGCACGTGTATTTGTAAAATGACTCAGTACAGGAATACATAAGCGTAAAAAAAAAATCCAGAAAATGTGATCTGACAGCACTCGTGCTACATTTTCCTCGTTCATACGTATTTTCGACACCTCACAGTAATATGTTAGCTTATACGAGTCAGGTTAGATATTTTAATATATATCTTTTTTACGCTATCCAACACTATGCAGTTTTTCCCATAAGGATTCCCTGGCCCCGAGTCGCTCGTGGATATTTCTAGTTTTTGAAACGCATCCCACTCGTATAATCGGGACGAGACACCACAGTCAGTAATTACTAAAACAGTCCAATAAAATTAAAGTTTCTCTTTTTTTTTTAAAAAAAAACATCAGTATGTCTCCCGAGGTAAGATCTAGAGAATATGTTAACACAAACCTACAACAATAATTTATTTATATTATTACGTTCTATCTGCGATGTATCGTTATGTAAATTGTTTGGACTCAAATACGATACTAGCTCTAGAAATGTCTAAGGTGTAACTTTGCGCGAACGTTCTACAATCAGAGCTGAAGTGGGTCACCCTGTCAAGTTTTCAACCGGATCACCATGTCTATGGTTGCGACCCGATTTCGATCTGGTGAAGTGGAAGGCCAAGTATAATTTTATCCTTTTCTTGCGTTTGACCTAGTGTTTCTTTCAGGGAGTTTTACCTAAAGAGCAAGAAACATTTGACACCGAAAGTTTCTAACAATAGTACTAGTATATGGAAATAGTCTAATATCCCCCCCGGAAAGAAGAAAAATAACCCCAGGGGTGTGCAAATACACGTCCACTGAGGTAGTCGTGTGCTCTAATGGGTTAGTCAGTATTCGATCATCGGATTGCTGAACCACAAAGTCAGTTTGGTCATTTGGTTCAAGATCGCGTCATCGGGTCAGTCACTTCGGTTAAACTTTGGGTCAACCGGACCATTCAGGTCAAGCGGCCCAATGTCAGGTCTGTCTGCAATCATAGGTGAAGTCAAGAAAGAACTAACACAGTCTGTATAAAACACAACAGACATCGAGAGGTGACTATTCACATAAAATATGAAGAAAATATCTTCCTATGAAGAAGCAGTGATATCGAAGCCAGAGGCACCCAAAGATAGGGTAACATAGTTCCAAATGGCGCAAGTCGAGTGGCAGAATCGAAGTAGTTCATTCACATAGCTTTTATCTATATCTACATGTGATTATCTATATCTACATGTGATTATCTATATCTACATGTGATTATCTATATCTACAAGTGATTATTTTGGAAGACACGATGCGAGGAGATACGTACCGTATACCTGGTAATACAGAACTAATTTCTCCCATAAATTCCTGAACTGATTATGGCAGAGGTCACGACTCTCCGATTTAGTACGAGTAAAGCCTTCAAATTACACGTTCTTCAATAAAACAGTAATTGGCAATGAATCTTAAGTAATCTGCAAGCTATAAGTTCACTAACGAAGTGATGATACAAGTATAAAATCTTTATGGAAGAGGAGGATGAAAGAAGGGTGATATGTGAGGTGCCTCATTGCATGATGTGGTACTCAAATAAAGGATGTAATATTCATACTCATAATTTCTATTTATTATGGTCGTATTTCTTTACTACCACTTAGCCAGAGTAGTGCAACTACACCATTGAGTTTCGGGAGAATTGTGGAACTGGTACGCTATTTTGTCTTCACCTGATTCATCAATTCTTTCAAATACCTATTTACCTTCACACCTCTGCACAAAAAGATGGTGCATTTCTTTCGACTACAACGGAAATTGTGGTACTAAAAGGTAACGAACATATAACCTTGCGCTAAACCAGATGTAATTAACACGCTACCCTTCCGGATTCAATAATTAAGTAGAACTGTTTTCTGTTTTGAATAGGCCTTATCTCAACGGATCATTTACGAACATTCCTACTCAGTAGCAAACCGTTGACTTAGCATTCGGAAGATCCTGGGATACATCCCAGTGGGCGACCATCCTGATTGAGGGTTTTCCAGTTTTTTTCCTCAGTTACACCAGACAAATGACAGGATGGTACCTACAAAATAGGCTCTGATCGCCTACCTTACAAAATCCCCCCACCCTATCTCGACCTGAGCCTCAGGTGCCTGAACGCCTTAAAATAAATTAAATTCAATTCCGAAATTTCCTAATACGTCACATTATAACCGGTCTACCGTATGAAGAAGGGGATCTTCTATACACAGGAAGTCAATCATATTTCAGACAATGGAAGTTAGCTTGTCGTAAATTACGTAGAGCAGATATCATCCCGATCAACGGTAAAAGCGAAAGGGGATTACACGGTTCGCAACTATTACAACAAGCACTAGTATACAACACGTTACGACACTATGGGAACGTACAAGGAACAACTACTCTTTAACAGTTCAGAAAGAAAATGCGCATATTTAAAACATGATAGACATTTTTAATTTTTAACGACCACAAATAATAGCTATACAGTGAACTTTAAATAAGATAGACGTACTGAACAGAAGGGCTGTCTGAAAAGTATCCGACCATAGGCCAGGAAAATAAAACTACATGCTTCAGTTCCTAGTCACCTTCGAAACACGACCATTCGGCTTCCATAAACTTAACCTAAAGATCCTGCCATTGCTGGAAACATGCCTGGAATGCTTCTTTTGGAACTGCTATCAATGACACCGTCAGATGTGGAAGCGAATATCTTTGACTCTAGAGGAAACCCATATCTGGAGAACCATCGTCGATAAAAGCTTGTTGAACCTTGCGTATTGTTTCTGCTTGACAACTTGATGCAGTGTCGTTGTTTCACACATTCTGTCCACAATGAAAGTGCGACGAAAAAGAGCCAAACGTGACTACATATTGGCTGCTTAACGGATGCTCAAGCAAGCTAGGATCACGGCACCCAGCAAGGAAGAATACCTCCACAACTGTATGCGGTGTTACCATTGAAAGTTCTCTACATTCCGCACAAAATAATAAAGTCAGATAATTGTCAAACAGGCCTTATAATGATTGTTCTTTACGGAATATAATGAATGAAGAATGGGAATAGTTACAACGAATCAGTCAACTGTAACAAAAGGCTTGCATCAGTGGTCCGACAACTTGCAGCAACACTGCAGCCGAAATATGTACTACGCCTTTTACAGTTGAATTAAGAACTATGTCCTCTTCAGTACTTAAGAAAATAAGGAATTTGGTAAAGTTATTGGAGACTATATTTTCTCTTTGTGGGTTTTATTTCTAGCCAAGAACAGAAAGATCATGCGTATTCCTCATCAATCTCACCTATCTACTCTCTATTTACAAAGGTTCACATCAGGGACTCACATATTGGCGCCCGAACAGGGACTAAATCAGTATTCATAAAGCTTTCTTTATGGCACCAAAGGCAGTACGGTGGGAGGCGAACTATGACTTGATTAGCGAAATCAAATCGACCAATCGTGTGGTATCTTTCCAGCAGCACTGTGTTCTCTCTAACTGTCTTGTCAGGGCTCTTCCGTATAATGGGTTTTAATCGCTAACACAATCATCTTCGAATTTCCATTAAAACACTAACATTCTGGTCTGCATATATGTTTGTCTGTGTATCTCATCTTCATACATGGAGTGGCACCTTTCATCACCAGTTAGTGGATAAGGGCTCGTATCACACTTATTCATCCATAACTACTGCGTCATTGTTATCAACTTTTACCCCAGCAAAAATGAAAGAGCCAACACAAAGAATTGCATATGTATTTCACAGCAAAATTTACAACCGGTGATTAATAATCTCTAATACTTAGGCCAAGAACTTTTGAAACGGACTACATATTTCTCTGTGAGTCGATCCAGAAAGCTCAAGATACATTTTTTCTGACAAAAGTAATGTACATAGAAAGTTTAGAGAGTATCACGATCGGAAATTGAAGGGAGGCCGCCATCTTGCAGGCGCGACTACTGGGTTGTTACGTAATACGTATGGATGTAAATAGATTCCAAATTACTGTTTGCAAGAACCTCCCGTATACAGAAGATGGCGTGAGACTGTAGTAAATACTGTAACAGACAACAAAATAATCTGAAGATTCTAGCTTCAAACCCTACTGCAGACAATAAAAATCTTTCTGCCGACGGAAGTAATCTTTCGGAGGCGTTAGACCAGCGACTTCAACGTTGTGGGTTCGAGTCCCGCCCTGGACATGGATGTTTGTGTGTGCTTTTAACTTTGTTCTACGGGTATAAGTGAAAATAAAGGAATAGCAGTTGAAATCAGTTAAATAAATTTAAAAAGTGGACAAGTGGATATAGTATCGTCTTGTTAACTAGAAAATAGAAGTTAAAATCACGGCCGAAGAAAAAAACATATTTCGTCTTTCTTTCAAAATGCATTTCTATGTGTTCTTACTTGTTATTAATATATTATTTCTTGCATTTATTTCGTAGTTTATCTTGGATAGTGACCATGGGTTAGGTTAGGTTAGTTCGTGTTCGGTTGTCCCTTCACACTTCCATTTTAGGTAGATTTCGAAGAAAATTTTCCTATTGAGATCGGTACGAATCAAAGTATATACGTATATATATATATTAACACGCTAGCGGCCACAATTTTGAAGATAGTTGAACCAAATTTTTATATGTTGTTTCTAGACTTAATAGCTCGGTTAAGTTCGTTAATGAGCAAAATAGGTCGCCATCTGGGATCCAAAATGGCCACCGAACCCATTGTTGTATAGAATACACAGCCTATTCTACATTAGAACAGTTGGGGCTATTGAAATCAAATTTGGCATAAAGGTACAACATCACTGTTTGATTACGAAAATGTTACCTGAGTTCAAAGACGCCATCTTGGATCCAAAATGGCGGAAGTAAGAAATCTATTTTCCATATCGTTTGAGCTAGAGATACGAAATTTGGCATAAAGGTGTATTGTCACTAGTAGTTCAAGAAAATATCACAAAATGTTGAATAAATCGCCATCTTGGATCCAAACTGGCCGCCGAACCCATTGTTATATAGAATACACAGCTTACACGGCTGCAGCTAGAAATATCAAATATTGTAACACGGTACATTATCACTTGTATGTTACTAAAATATTACATGATGTATCCAAAGATGCCATCTTGGATCCAAAATGGCGGACCTAAAAATCCATTTACCACACCGTTTGAGCTAGAGATACAAATTTTGGCATAAAGGTGCATTGTGACAAGTAGTTGAGGGAAATATTACAACATTTGGGAAAAGTCGCCATTTTGGATCCGAAATGACCGCCCAAAATACCATTTTGCACACCATTTGAGCTGGATAAATGTAATTTTACTTGAATATGTACCATCACAAGTATGTCACGACAATATAATAAAACTTTCAAAAAGTCGTCATTTTGGATCCAACATGGCCGCCCCCAAAAACCCAATTTCCATATCATTGAAGGTAGAGAAACGAAATTTTCTTTGAAGGTGTATGACCAAGAGTAGGTTACAATAAATGAGGCAATCCTCCCCTTTGGTTGCGCAGCTCCCCGTGGGAGGGTGCAGATGGACACCATGGTGGTGTAGTGCTGCAGGGAGATTTTGGTTAAGATAAAGGAGGCGCATCCTCTCAAAAACAGTGAAGTTGGGGGCGAATCCCCTACGGGGTCTGGGGGCAACGCTCCAAGCGAAACAAAGTGATTCTTGTGGGGTATCGTTGAACAGCTCTTGATGAATAATCTACAAAACAATAAATAGTTTCTCGATAGCTCTCATATAAGGCGAGATTTGAATTTTTGAAAATAAAAAAAAACTTCGAGATCTACCTCAGCCTGTAGGCCTACCGAAAGGGATTTTTCAAATTCAGATCGCGAGACGCTCGTTAGATAGTTATGTTAACTATGTAGAATTACCTCAAGATCTTTCTGCTTTTCAATATTTTAATGAGTGTGTTATTTATACTTGCAGCACTATAATAAATGCTGACTGAAGGAATTTATTTATTCTTAAGACGTCCTGACAATGTTGTGTTTGTTATCATCTTTATGTACGAATCATTACAAGAATTATTAAAGAATGAAAAACATTATAAAGTATATTATCTATTACACAGCAAAAAAAAGTTCAATGAACAATTGTATATATCTCAGTATTTGTGAATATTTAAATTAATACAAATTAATATCTAGTTTCTAGGTAAGTGCTTACGAATAGTACTCTAGATGTTTTACTAGTATGTTCATAGAACGTGAGGTCTTAAAGATACTACCACTTTGCTATTCGTGAATAGATTTAAACTACAAGCATACAGTAATCTGATTGTAAAAATCTCCTGAACAAAGTATTAGTCATTAAGCAGTCAGCGCCATCTCCGCTGCATTTTATCAACTATTTTCATAAGTGTCAAACACAAAACGTCAACTTTCCGACGGAGATTTAATGATGCATTGCTTCGATGCATATTTAATTGTCTTACGCTGAAAAATTGCACGCCTCACCTACTGCCTTTTACTGAGCCAAACACATGAAAGTAAGAGGAGCGTACATTTGGGGTGTAAGGTGGGTAAGGCATGAGTGACCAGGTCTTTTTCGCCATAGCCTTAATTGTGACATAGTACGCCGTGCCGTGATCAAGTTGGGTAGAAAAGTCTTGATGTATGTACTTTCGAGGTCATAGAAGCACATTCCTGTTTTATCACAAACGATGACCTTGAAACATTTTAAGGACTTCTGAACAAATTTACGTGTTCCCTTGGTAAACCTCTTATATAAGCTACCATGAGCTGTGTTTAGATAGACTTTATACTGTCTAAACTTACTGCGTAGATAGGGCACGATAAGGTGCTACCTGGTTAGTAAGCAATGAGCCAAAGCTCATAGCGCACCTCGTGGCAACGACACGAACTAACCACCCACTTCTCAGTGAAGGCTTGACACAGGCATTCAACAGGATTCCCCACAATTGTTTTAGGTATTAATCTGACATGCGAAACAAATTATTTTATCTTGAAGGTTTAAATATCGCTATATGTATTTTGTTTTTCTCGCAAGAAATATTTGTTTTATGTGCTAACTGTAAAATTACGTTATACTTGGCAGACTACATCACAAACATATATTCGTCAGTCTTGTTAATAAGAGTTCCTCTTATGTATTTACGTAACTGTACGCTTACTCTTTATGAGTCGTGTAGCCTAATTTACCCGCATTATCACTGCAGACTGGTTATTTATGCATCTAATGATTAAAACAAACTTTTATAGATATTATAACTTAAATTCATTAATCCATTTTTGTGTATTTTTAAAAAAATATCTCATGGGAAAACAAATACGAAATTTTATGTTTTGTATATTTATGATTACCTATGATAATAGCGACTAAAAATGCAACAATGGTACAGCGCTCACCTCTGGTACTTGGGGTTGTCGATTCGATCCCTGCTCATGCCATGTGGGCTTTGTGGTGGGCAAATACCGTGTGCGTGGGTTTTCTCGGAGTTTTCTCGTTTCATCGCACTGTTTTATTGCACCAATTTATCCATCCTGGCCGAGCCAAAGTTGCCTAAAGGCCTTAAACATTAGAAATACAAACACTGTTACATAGAAACCCTAATTCCGGATTATGTCATCAAATTCTGCATTATGTCATCATCTGCCAGCCACACCTATGGAGGATGTCAACTTCCAAATTCTCAAACGCACGCCAGCTTTCAATTTTTATGGTCGAAAGAAACTCCACTTACATCCTCCCAATTTTAACTTTACACCCCCCAACTGAAAATACTGACAGAACCCCTGATCCACTCACTTCAATTACGATACTTCAAATCTCTCGACTTACTGATTAAGAAGAATGACTAAAAACTTAATATTTGTCTTGATTTGTCCATGATTAAATAATTATTTTCTATTTCGTTAAAAGCTGTAGAAAATGGTTTACATCCATTGACCATGCTTGGTTATTCGAGTTATCTAAAAATATTATTAAAATTTAATTCATTAAATTATTTCCTTTATCTACTGAACGAACTTGGTCACAATTTGACTAAATTGGTTGCTGAAGAGGAGAGCTGATCTATGCCAATTTCATTAACTTCTTGCAAAATGAACTCTTAAAGTGAACGTATTTCTATCTTTAACACTGTTACGACGAAGAGAATTTATAGAATTACTCGGTTAAGAAGGCCACCAGACGTATTTCACTTCTTCATAATAAAGAGCAGTCAAATATACAGGGTGTTACAAAATAATACGTAAACCTATCTCACGGGATTCCCCAAAGCAAGTAAATTATTTGCAGTAATTTGAGTAACTGTGGATCGAAATAAGCACGATTAAGACGACTTTGCGTATGGGTACAGATAAACGTAATCAAGGACATCTAACCGGCAATAACAGTATCTTTTACTGACAAAAAAAAAAGTGCCGCAAACCTTTGTTGAAATGTATGTAATTTATTCCTGTTTGTTATGCAAAGTTTTGCTAATTTCCATGTCAGGAATCCTGTGACGTGTTTTTTGTCGGTGTTGTTTTGCAACATCCTGTATATCATTTTGTGTATAGAACTCATTTTTCAACACAATAGCGAACTTAGATCAGTCTTTCTCTATAGTGTCCAATTGTTCATGACATACAACTGTATACAAAATTATACAAATCAGTCAGCTCGAGCAGGCTGTATATTCGAGGTGGATAATTATGATCACTCGTTGACAGTAGGTTACCACTCTGATTGTCTGGTTCGGTGGCATCAATTCAAAATGGATGCTATCGCACATATCCCACCAAACACAGCACATCACTCTGTGTGGGTGGAGTTCTTGCTCTGTCAATGTTCCAATGACACCTCCTTTAGACACGTTACCGTTTAATATTGTGCTAAATAATCCATTTTTGTCTTCTGTCACCAGTTTGTCCAAAAATGGCTCCATTTTTGTAACGGGTCAATAGGTCACTAGAAATGTTAACATGTCGTTGCTTCGGCTGTGATGTCAACTTATGGGGTGCCCATTTTTAGGTAGATTTCGAAGAAAAATATACCTATTGAGATCGATACGATATGGAAGTATATATTTATATATACGGTATATATATATATTAACACGCTAGCGGCCATAATTTTGAAGATATTTGAACCAAATTTTTATATGTTGTTTCTAGGCTTAATAGCTCGGTTAAGTTCGTTAATGAGCAAAATCGGTCGCCATCTTGGACCCAAAATGGCCGCCAAACCCATTGTTGTATAGAATACACAGCCTAAACCGCTGGGGCTATTTAAATCAAATTTGGCATAAAGGTACAACATCACTTTTTGATTACGAAAATGTTGCCTAATGAGTTCAAAGACGCCATCTTGAATCCAAAATGGCGGAAGTAAGAAATCTATTTTCCATATCGTTTGAGCTAGAGTTACGAAACTTGGCATAAAGGTGTATTGTCACTAGTAGTTCAAGAAAATATTACGAAATGTTGAAAAAGTTGCCATCTTGGATTCAAAATAGCCGCTGAACCCAATGTTGTTTAGAATACACAGCCTAAACGGCTGCAGCTAGAAATATCAAATTTGGTAACACTATACATTAACATTTGTATGTTACTAAAATATTACATGATGTATCCAAAGACGCCATCTTGGATATAAAATGGCGGACCTATAAAAACATTTTCCACACCGTTTAAGCTAGAGATACGAAATTTGGCATAAAGGTGCATTATGACGAGTAGTTTAGGGAAAAAGTACAACATTTGGGAAAAGTCGCCATCTTGGATCCAAAATGACCGCCCAAAATGCCATTTTGCACACCGTTTGAGCTGGATAAATGAAATTTTACTTGAAGTTGTACCATCACAAGTATGTCACGACAATATAAGAAAACTTTCAGAAAGTCGTCAACTTGGATCCAAAATGGCCGCCCCAAAAACCCAATTTCCAAATCATTGAAGGTAGAGAAACGAAATTTTCTTTGAAGGTTTATGACCAAGAGTAGGTTACAATAAATGGGGCAAACCTTCCTTTTGGGGGCACATCCCCACGTGGGAGGGTGCAGATGGTTACCATTGTGGTGTAGTGCTGCAGTGAGATTTTGGTTAAGATAAAGGAGGCGCATCCTCTCAAAAGCACTGAAGTTGGGGGGCGAACCCCCTACGGGGGTCTGGGGGCAGCGCTCCAAGCGAAACAAAGCGAGTATATATATATACTCTTGATGAATAATCTACAAAACAATAAATAATTTCTCGATAGCTCTCATATAAGGCGAGATTTGAATTTTTGAAAATAAAAAAAAAACTTCGAGATCTACCTCAGCCTGTAGGCCTACCGAAAGGGATTTATTTTTTAGTTTATTCAAATAACAAAGATCCTAAAGACAGAGGTAAAGGGTTGAATGGAGTACTAGGGCTAATTTCTTAACCGTTTGACGTGGATCCTCTTCAACAGCGGCTCACAGAAGTTGTCGCCAGAACTTGTCCAGTTCGACAGGTCACTCTTGCTGTGGCATATCTGTGAGACTAGTGTTTCCAGACCGAAATTTTGTGAATTATCTCTGACATTGCCCGTGACCTTATAGGGTACTGAATCTGTGCCGCTACACTCGCTGAATGGCTCTGATAGAACCTACAAACCTTAACTGTTCAGATACATGTCACTCCCACACAACTTCCTGCAGATCAATCTTGCTTCGTGCATGGATACATAATGAACTGTCGTATATAATGCTAGTCCTGCGGTCTTGCTGTAGTTCTCAGTTTGTCCGTCGCATGGCACTATTTCTAAGCTATGATAAAAACGATATTACTCATGGGATGATCCAATATTTAGTCTACTTTACATATATATTAAATCATTAGAATTATCCAAACCAAAAATAGTCAATATACATTAGATGCATCCTACAATACTTGGAATTCCACTCCGCATTAAACACCCAGTTAATAACATGTTATCAATTTTCCTGCTATTGGTATCATTCAAAAACTATGGTCTTTTAATGTAACAGTCTTCAAGATAATATTCTTCCGCAGTTTAACAATAATGAAAATAAATGATGTATTTCAGGAATTAATAAGTCACTAAAGGTAATACAGTATCTCACCTGTAAGATTTTCAACCTAAATTGACCATGGTTTTGACATTGCATGTTTTAACTATTTAGCAACCATTGCATAGAAAAAAATATTAAATCATTGGGAATCTACAGGTCAAGAAGTGGAATCAAGCAGAAGTGAACGGAGTTTCGAAGGCTCTATTTCGAGCGACTATCGTTCATTATTCTTGAATTACTGAAAATATTCACGCAAAAATAGATACAATACCTTCCGTGCAAGATATATACAAACTACGATGAATGTATTATATTTTTTAATGTATCCTTTTGAAGTAATTTGATTTTAATATCTCTTTCCGGTACAAATACGGTTTAAAAATATTTCCTGAGCTATAAGCAACTCATAGTAGAAGGATTTCAGTCTGGTTTTGAAAATTAGTTAAGTAACGATGCTAATTTTTTTTATTTTGTTTGAATTAATTATTCAAAGCCAACAAGGACCTCTAAATATAAACAAGTGAGCGTTGGGATTATCCTACGAATCGCCAAGGCTCCGAGAGTCCCTTAGGGTCAGTTCTACAATCGACCGCTGAACTTCTAGTCAGCGCTTAGTTAAGGGCAAGTCTGATTTTGGCCAATGAGAGTTGGCCTCTACGCAAAATGAAATCACTGACTCAAGCAGGAATAACTTCAGTTGGAGGCGCATGAAAAGTTTTCGTCAGAAAGAAAGCGATACGTGCATAGGAACTCTACTTCTGACTCGACAATTGCTATGATATCATTGATAGGTTCTCAACTAACGTCACAAAATCACCATTGACAAAATTTTAACAATTGAACATTTCGAAGAAAAAAGTATCAAAACCGCTGCAACCCCTGGTGAAAATATAATGTGCTTTCCTTGGCACTGTCAAGCTTTGGAGAGATTGATAACAATTTGTCACAGAAGTTTTCGGAACAGTATTGGGTGGGGTGTGGGGACCAAAGATTGAAACACACGAACAAAGTTAGCATGTCGAAAATGTCAAGATTTGTTTTCCAAACAAGATTATATTTTATTTAAAAAAATGGCAATATTGCTTTGACATTGGCGACAGTTCATATTGGGTAGGTGGGAGGACACAACTCAATTTGAATCACCTCCTCGAGGCTAGTCAGTGTTGTCAGGTTCTTGTCGCAACATTTCCCTCATAAAACTGAAATTTTCCTTTTTTTTTCCTTTTTGTAAAAATTTCTCGGATTCTAAATTTTCTTTAAAAATTAATGGATCTTTTTAATGTGCCAAAAAGATATAACAAAATATCCCGATTTTTATTTGTTTACCCTTTTTGGCCCAGATTTTCCCGTTTTCCGGGAAATTTTCCTCTACCTGACAACACTGCGGCGAGTGCTGTGTTATTTCCGGTAGTCTGATCGATACTACATGTCAAAACAGCTAAGAGCTACAAAATTGGGAAGCCTATTTCCAAACAAATTTTCATAATTATTGTTTTTATGTTTATAGATAAAAAAATAAATGCTTATTACACAAAATATTTTAGCAAAGTAACTTAAAGTAAATATTTATTAATGCCTACATAAAACGAAAAAAAAAATGCTATGCGGGTTGCCTAGCCTAAGCAGCGAAATGCATAAATTCAATGACTTTGTAGCCAAGGAAAGGGATGACAAAAATTAAAGAAATGTGAATGAACTACTTTTGATCATAGGCAACGTTTCTGCACACCTCTCAATCAAATTTCGTAAAAGTTTTTTTTTTTTAACCATCCCACTTGACTTCAGAGAAAGAAATTTATCAGAAGAAACCCACCACTTTTAGATCTGGGAGATCTAGGGAGAAACAGACATACATTCGAGATAGAACTAAGCAACAGATTCAACGTCTTGGAAGAGTTAGAGGATGAAGAAGAAATCAAAAGCAGAAATAAAATACTGATTGAGATAATAAGAGAAACAGCCAAGGAAATAGCAGGTACCAGAAAGAAAAAAGAGAGCAAAATCTCAGAAGAAATTAAATTCTTGATGAAGAAAAGAAGGGAAATGAAATAAAAGGAAACTACATATGGGAGGATTGAGTACATAGAACTAAATAAAACCATAAGGAAAAAAATTAAAAGATCTACGAAGATATAACGAAAATCTTGTTAGTAATACAATCAAGGAAAACAAGAGCCTGAAGAAAACCAAACAGCAGCTCATGATTGGGAAAAAGCAAATAATTGCAGTTAAGAGACCAGACGGGACCGTAACACGAAATAAGGGGGAAATTATTTAAATATTTGAAAATTTCTACAGAGAATTGTACTACTCCGAAGAAGAGCTAGGAAATGAAGACTCAGAAGAAAATGATGTAGAAGTCCCAGAAGTATTGAAAGAAGAAGTGGATTCAGTACTTCCAGTGATGAAGAACGGAAAATCGCCAGGAGAAGATGGACTCATAGCAGAGATGTTTAAATGGGGAGGTGAAAAAATGAAAGAGGAAGTTGCTAAATTATTCTCGATGTGCCTAAGGAAGAGAGAAATACCTCGAAGTTGGAACAATGCCGTTATCATTTTGTTGTACAAGAAAGGGGACAAAGAACGCGTCGAAAAGTTCAGACCAATTAGTTTACTGTCAGTCCTATACAAAATGTTCACCAAATTTATTTTGAATCGTATTGAACGAGACTTAGATTTTAACCAGGGAATGGAACAAGCCGGATTTCGTCGTGGATTTAGCACAATGGACCACATACAAACATTGAGTGAAATTATGGAAAGGACTAGTGAATAGTAACTTCCACTGTGCCTGAGGTTCGTAGATTCTGAAAAAGCTTTGGATTCGATCTCCTTGGCTGCAGTACTTAAATCACTTGAACATCAATGCATCGAAAGCGCATGCATTAATTTACTGAAAAACATTTACTCGACTGCTACATCAAGAAAGTAAGCAAATTTAAAGTTGGAAAAGAGTGAAACAAGGAGATTCAATTTCTCGAAAACTGTTTTCTGAGGTCCTGGAAAGTGCGTTACAAAATTTAAACTGGGATAAAGTTGGAATAAAAATTAATTACGAATATATTCTTCACCTATAACTCGCTGATGATATAGTCCTGCTCGCTTGAAGTGCAGAAGAACTACAAAGCAGAATGGAAGAACTAAATAATGAGAGTTCGAGAAAAGGCCTTAAAATGAACTTAAGTAAAACAAAAGTAATGTACAACCAACATGCTGCAAAGAAGGAAGTGAAGATTAACGGAGAGACAATAGGTATAGTTGATGAATATATTTACTTAGGCCACCTCAAAATATCGAATGTCAAGTTGACTGATGAAATAAATAGAAGATGTAAAATGTCGTAGAGTTCGTTTGGAAGACTACCCTTTATTTTCAAAAGCAAACTACCAATGTGTCTGAAGCGTAAAGTTTATAATCAATGTGTCTTACCTGTGATGACGTACGGCCGTGAAACTTGGACAATGAATACCCAAACAACTCGAAGATTTAAGAGTCACACAAAGAGCAATGGAGAGATACATGTTAGGAGTAACTAGAAGGGACAGGAAGACAAATGAATGGATTCGCGCACAAACAAAGGTAGAGGATGTACTCAAGACTGCAAAGAAGATGAAGTGGAGATGTGCCGGCCATATATTTAAACAAACAGATGGAAGATGGGCGACAAATGTACTACATTGGATTCCTAGAGAAAAGAAACGACCGAGACGACGTTCAAATGCAAGATGAAATCAAGCGTTTCTCAGGAGCTACATGGATGAGAATAGCAGGAGACCGAGATATGTGGAAAGAAGAGGGGGAGGCCTTCATCCAGCAGTGGATAGAAAATGGCTGAATATGATATATAACTCACCAAAACCTAATTTTACACACTAAATCAGAAGAGCTGAAAATTTCACTATTTTCGGTGAGAAAGTTATTCCATCGAATTGAATTTGAACCGAAAGAGTGAGTGGTTTTGAGCGACACATTCTCGCTTTGGATACAAAAATGTGTCCTTTTCAGACAAGATTCAGATGCTTTATGAATGTAATTTTATTCTTCAGACTTGAAACAACAATTTCTCATCTTGTAAGAGTGATTCACAATGCATTGTGAATACCAGTCAAGTTTGTCCTTGACCGTTTACTACCGCGAAGATTATCGAATGACGAATCTGTACTGTGCAGTTAATCACGCTTAGTTAAAAATGACAGCAGAAGACCTGATAACTTTTTTTTTCAACGATGGTATATGCTAGAAAACATGAGAAGTAAGATGTAATATACAAGAATTCTTTGAATGTTGTTCTCTTGTGACGGTACAAAAGAGACGGTTTCGAAGGCGTTCTCTTGGAGTTGTCCCGCTTGATTGGGGATCACTGGTCAGAAATAAAAGGTTGAATTTTCACCGAGGTGAACTCTGTTCTCTTTTCTATTCAAAGAGAACATTATTATTTTTCTTACCACTTAAGAATAAATGTTCGTTCTGATTCTCTTCACATGCGCTGTTCAGAAGTTGAAATATTTCATCTCAGTTCATGGAAATTCATCTAAAAAATTATTACATTTCCATCGAAAAAAAGCTACCATCAATCCCATATTTGTTCGAGAGGAAATTTCTATTTTTTTTTCTCCGATGAAAATTTGTTATTCCCGTCCTGTAAGATGAAATATTCGGATCAATTCGAGCAAACTTTAGTGTGTTCATGATTTATAGAGAAATATTAATATTATTTATAAAAGGACAATTTCAGCTCCAAAGTTGGAATTCTTATATCCCCAAATGAAACGGAATTGGACATATTCGTCACCACGAATATTTTTATTTATGTGTCTGCAATTCATGAGCGATGTTTAAATTCTTTTGCACTATATGCACTCGTCGTAATTCTTTCAGAAGGGAAACAAGTCAATACCCATTAAAGAATCTCTTAGAATCTATCATTTGGTTAATCAGGTACATTAGTGAGTTATATCAGTTTAGAGAAACAGAGAGACAAACTCAGGCGTGGGCGATTAGTTACGATCGAAGCGACCGAACGCAAAGGAACAAAAGTTTTGTTCCAAACGCTGTTATCGCTGACAGTATACTAAAAATAAAAGCACGCAATTCTACATAAAATGTAGGAGTTTACTGAGCTTTTAATTTGTGAAGTGAAAAAAAAAAAGTGTTTTCTTGAAAATAAAGGACGAAAATTACCTGCGTGGGGCATCAGTTACGATCAGGAAGTTAGCGTCTCAAACAAATTATGAAACACCTCAACATACAAACCTTAGGGCATTCCCTTCGCCTTACAACAGTCTTATTCCTTGCACTCAAGTATAAGCTTCCATAAAAGCATAACGTTGCGCTTTAGAGACATTTTGTACAACTGCTTCTCCCGAATCGCGCAACTTACCCACCTAGATCACAATTCCCGCGTCGCGTCACGCCACCCGCAGCGCTATATATTTCGCGTCGTATGCTTCCCTTGTAACTAACTGATCGTCCACGCAGAATAATGCATAACAGAATGAATAATAAAGTGGTTGGATAGATGCATGAATAGATAGATAGATAGGAAGGAAGGAAGCAGAAAGAAAAGAAAGGGTAAAACTATGTTTAAAGTTCTGTCAATAGCTACATTTTTTTTTCGTTCCGCAAGTAATCCACCACCTCTAACTGTATTTATTTCGTTGGCTACACCGATGATATATGAGTCCTTTCTGAAACCTCAGTTGAATACTTATGGGATACTACCAAAAGAAATATCTCCTTTTGACAACGGCACAATAAAAGAGATTATTTTACACTTATAAGAAAATATAGCTCTAGCTTCAAATCAAAGTAACGTCTTCGTCGAAATAAAGTGTAATTTTCTTTCTTCTTGTTTTTTTTACAGAGATTTAAGCAATAACTTTCTGGACGAATCCTTCTTCGATCTTCTGGAGCCACTCGTCGCCCTCAAGGAGTTGTAAGTATTCCTTTCTGTCCAGAAAATATTCGAACATGTATTGATAAGCATTTATGTACTTTTGCTAAGAAGTTAACTTAATATTATTTCCTTGTCTTGGTGATAGGTTATCGGTTAACTAACTTAGCTAAAAAGCGACGGAGTAAATTCGTCATTTGTTTCGTTACATACAGGGTGATAACGTAAAGCAGTGACAAACTTCAAGAAAATTGTGAGGCGCGCTCTCATATTCAATCACTTTACATATTCTTCAATTGGTGTGCTCCATGCTTTTCTTTTTTCTCTTCTGTCTTTATCTTTTTTTTTTAATATTTTATATCCTGTCTTCTAATACTTCCCAACCTGTACAACTTGTTCTCTTCCAATCTTGATGTTTGCTAAGATTCGAAGTTAGCGTATCTTTCGTTTTATTTGTGGTTATTCTCATTTCATGTTCATCACAGCTCTTCTAACATCTTACTTATTAAGTGTTGTCTCATTTTTCTGCAAGGAGAACCATATTATCCACAAATCTAATGCATTTGATTCTTGTTTCCCCGACCGTAACGCCTCCATGGCTTTCGAAGAATCTCCTTACAACCTCTTGTAGGTTGTACTAGTCGGCAAGAGAACATCCCTTGCAAAAGTAAACATCCCTTTGTCACTCCTCAACCAATTGCTACTCGTTCTGATGAATCGTCCTCTATTTCTAACCTAATACTTTGATTTAGATATAAATTGTTTCTAAGGATTCGATTTTTCCATTCCTCCACATCTGCATTCTTCAATACTTGTATTACGATTTCCTACTTGACTCGATCGAATGCCTTTTGCAAATCAACAAATGCTACGCATACTTCCTTAACTTTCTCTATATATCTATCTCCTATTGTTCTTAATAAATCAATAACGTTCCTTGTTTCATTACCTCTTCGAAATCCAAGCTGTTCCTCCTTAAATTCTGCTTCCCCCCTTCAGCAGAGTCTTTAATTTAATATTCGTAAAATAATTTTTCGATGGGTGCGCTATTAGGATGATGGTTCGGTAATATTTACATCTTCTTTCATTCTTCTTCTTTACCAATATAATCATTACTGTTTCTAAAAAAAAAAGTCTCTTCGTCCTTCTTCTGATTCATAAATTTCATTGCAGAGTCGTCGCATTCCACTTCTTCCTGTCTCTCCAAACTTTTCCGTTTATCAATTCTATCGGTACAAGAACCTTCTCCAAGAGCCTTCTCAAATTCTTTTCGTTTTGTGAACCCCTTATTTCTTCTATTTTTAATGTTTGTACACTTTTGGACGTTTCATTCAGTAATACTCTTTATTCTTTCTATCTATTTAATATACTTTTCCTCTTACTAATGGCGTCATCACTTTGTCCTTCAATCACTACACAAATTGACCTTTCTTCCAAATTTCGTCATTCTTGCTTCCTCGTACATCAGATCACATTTTCCTCTTCCTTCCAAGTTTTCTTTTCCATTGTATTTCTTTGTCTTCCATGTTTCTCTTTGTTTGTATGATTCTCTTCGAAGTTCTTTAATTAGCTTCCTATTATATCTCTTTTACCTTCTGTCTCTATAAGCTTCTATTTTCCGTTTCTCCTTCATTTGCTTCAATATTTTTCTGTAACCCATACTTTCTTATTTCTTTTCGCTTGATGGCATCCTAGTACTTCTTTCGCTGCATCGAGTGAACACTGCTTTTAAAAAAATCCGGTTTTCCATTAGTACTTCCAGCTGGGCTAAAAAGCCCATAAATCCATTCAAATTCCCAAACGAATAATTGTACACTCAGTTTTATAGAAATTGGATGTGTAAATTGTCTAATACGGAAAGTTTGAATAATATAGCAGTTTTTAAGTGAATATTTCCGGTGTTGTCCTTCTCATATATATATATATATATATATATATATATATATATATATATTGGTACGATGTTGCCAGATTTTACAACGTTCAGACTACAAAAGTTATTCCATGCTTCATTTTTCAATTAATATGAATGAACACTAGAGAAAAAGGAAACTTTCTGTAGAGAAGAACTAACGAAAAGCGATTATCAAGATGATAAAGGAATTCACTGTTCTTCCATACATATTTTTAAAATAACTGATTTTTTTAAAAAAATATAAAGATTATGAAATGAAAAAATTGGATTCGAAGAAGTGGTTCTATTACTAGTTGTAAGTAATAGGATACAATGAACTGAGTTTTAGTTTTGGCCTAAAAGTATTATTTGACTGAGTACGTGATAAGGAAGAATAGAGAGATTAAATGACGAGATGATGCATTCGAATCCAGGACCATTTTGAATACGAAGCTAGTGCTTTACCAAAATAATCTGTTTGTAACTTTTGCGCGGTATTAGTAGTAGTAAAAGTGATCTTAACTGTAGTACAAGTAATAATAACGTTGGTTGTAGTAGTACACTAGACTCTAGCTAATCCGGCCCTCAGCAGTCCGGTCTCTCAGTACTCCGGCCCACATCCGGCCTCTAGTCGATCAAGCAGAAATGACGCGCACAACAATGAATTATCGTGTGCAACAATGTTGTTAATTAAAAATGTTAAACGATGCTATACATACGTATTTAAAATTATGACTTCCTTACAGTAAAGTTCAGTACATACTATGTGTTTGGATTTAATAAAGTACAACCTGCATAGTCCCTATGTGTTTAAACTAGTAATTTCCGAACCTCTCAATAATCCGGTACTTCAGCGAATCCGGCACCCATATGTGCAAGGAATGGCCGGATTAGTGAGAGTCTAGTGTAGTAGTTACAATGGAAGGAGCAGGAGTATTATAATCACGACGATGTTAAACTAATTTCATAAAGATCAATTTCAAATA
This sequence comes from Lepisma saccharinum, assembly GCA_022664845.1. Taxonomy (NCBI): domain Eukaryota; kingdom Metazoa; phylum Arthropoda; class Insecta; order Zygentoma; family Lepismatidae; genus Lepisma; species Lepisma saccharinum. The sequence goes on along the minus strand of JAGDQP010007316.1, from coordinate 19,744 downwards.
AGTAATTATATAGTATTAAGTTTTCAAATTCAATGTTTCGCCCAACGTTATGTTCCATGTTTAATTATTGGTAATTATTTCCTTTTTGTTTCCAGAAAACTCTCCAACAACAGTTTCAAGTGTCTCAAACGGGAATATTTTCCTCCATTAAATCGATTACAGTTTCTATCTCTTAGTGATAATTCTATATCTGAGATTGAACCAGGAGCTTTCGGCAATCTTATCAATTTACAACACTTGTGAGTAGTTACTTTTTTTTTTATGTGTGTGTATCTGTTTAGTATTTCGTTCTACCCAAAAGAGTAACTTTGAAATATGATTTCATTTTCAAGTGGTTGTATTGATCATTCCACTTTGAACTCTATGTGAAGATAGTTAATATGGGTTAGTAAAATTGTAGCTGAACGGTCGTGGAGTGAAGACATATATAAAAAAAAAGACTATACACAGTAAAAGCTATTTCTGAAAATTAAGAAAAAAAAATATCTTATCTGTACACCGAGGAATAATTATCTTAGAAAGGAGATATTAGCATTCTCATTTAATTTAAAATGAGATAATTCCGCTTTTAAACTCGTATACGTAATCTTGTTTGCAAGCTCGTATGTTCTCATTTTCAATTAAATAATAATGTTGATATCTCATTTCCAATTGTTTCTCGGTGCACAGATAAGATATTATATTTTATCAATTTTAAGAAACTTTTAATTACTGTGTAGTTTGTAGCTATGTGTAGAGCATTCGATCGGCGACCTTGAGACCAGGATTCAATTACCAATCAAGGTACTGACCATTTTCTCTATGCATTTTAAACATGTTACACACAATATATATTTACAGATAATTAATATATTGGAGTGTCAGAACTATAGTGGCCTAAGTCAATCGTGGAGGTTAAAAACAAGTATTTTTTAATAGAACAAAAATTGTCAAAGGAACACAATTTTGAACTGAAATAAGGTACAGATTTGGTTTCATTCTCAGCTTATTTCTAACAAGGAAAAGATATCGAGATATGCATAATTAATTACAAGTAAATTAAAATTTTCCTTAGGTAGTTCTATATTTTCTAGGAAGACATGATTTTAGCCAATATTATTCTCAACCCTATATACTAAATCGAATCTCAAAAATAGTAATTAATAACATATTCGATTTTTTAACTTTATAATTGCGCACGTACAAAGTTCACTAAAGAATAAAGAACATACATTTAAAATAAATGCAAAAGAAATAATCCCTGATTTAAGTGGTATCGTTTGTTCAAAAAAAAAAATATAAAGAAGGAAGTCAATACACTACTAAAATAAAGGAAGAGTTTTTTCTTTATCGCTAAGCACAAATAATTTTAAGAAAACGAACTCATTTTAAGAGGAGACCTCGAAAAATAAATAATCTTACGTAATTCAAAAGTAACTCGAGTTTTTTTGTTTTTTGTTTTCGAGTTCCTGTTAGATCCACTCGCAGTAATGACCTGTTTGCTTTGCGAATACCCAGGCTTGATATTGTACAGCGTTCCCTAATTTACAGATTGTCATCTCAATATAACAGAGTTTCAAACTATCTTGATTTTGATTTACTATTTAACTATTTTTTGAAGAAAAAAAAGAACGAAACAAAAACTGGTATCGATATAAGATTAAAGTTGAGGAAATGATTTTGTCTTTCTTTATATCTTGATATTTTTTCCGTTAATGTATTTGTTTATTTTATTTTTACCTTTTTTGTATTGATTGTTTATCTTTATTGTTTGACAATTCAGTGTAAAATGGTCATTAGTGCTGTATCTGGGTTCTCGTTAATAAATAAATAAAGTAATTTTATAATTAGGAAGCCTATAAGAACTCTTTAATTGTCATCTACTTTATATATGTTCGTTACGTTCTAATTTCGAAAGGTTAAGTTGATGAAAACTTTACAAGTTTGGTTTTTAAGAATACAAAGAAGACAAACACAAGTTTCTGAAAGAATTCTAAAGAAGGCTTTTCTCTAACTAATGAAACAATATCTCTTCCAAAACGTTCTACTAATGAAGTATGATTTAAACATAACATTTTGTTTTACGTATAACAAAAGATTTTTTAAATAGACCATTTGAACCTTTTCTGGAAGTTTACCTTATTATCATAAGCTACACTTTTATATGCGAGAAATGTACGGAGACATCAGTGTTTCGTTCTTAGTTATGACTTTGGAAAGGCGCGTAGCGAAATATTTCATATATTTATTTTTGTGACGTATTACATTTATTAATCCGATACCAAAGCATTCTGCGTACCGAATAAACACCGACAGAAGAGGAGCCAATGAGTAGCGCCATCTCTAAACGATAAAAATAAACACAAATAACTGTAATGTATTAGCTGGTCATTTTGAACATACGGAATTCCATTACATATATGTATCCGTGTATTATTGCATATATCAATCAATGAATGAATACGCGAACATCTTACTTAACAAATATTAATTAATTTTGAAATTCTGTGTAGTTTATTATTAGATGATGTTCGAAAATAACGCTCAATTGCATTAACGATTACTTGGATTATTGAATCTAAAACTCTGCTTGATATAATGGGTGTTTGAGTGATTGAATCTAAAAATTCTACTTGATAGAATGTCTGTTTGAATAATTGAATCTAAAAAAACTGTGCTTGATATAATGATTGTTTGAATGATTGAATCTAAAAAAAACTGTGCTTGATATAATGACTGTTTGAATGATTGAATCTAAAAAAACTGTGCTTGATATAATGATTGTAGATAACATCAGTATCATTCATTAAACTAATTTAGTCCCGATTATCTGAGCATTATATTACGTCTTCCATGGTAGAGTTGAACTGTTTGTGAGACATTAGATTTTCATGTTTTCAGTGCTTTAGATACTCACTACGTTCTGTCGAATAATAGGGAAATTCCTCGAGACGTGTCTGTTCTGAACAGGTCCAAAATTTCAAGTGATCATAGGATGGTGAGATGTAAGCTGAAACTAAATACTAGACTTGGGAGGAAGAAACTTATCAGAGGAAAATCGCCAGTTTAAGATATGAAAAATCTAGGAAAACACAAGACAGAACTAAGCAACAGATTCATTGCCTTGGAAGAGTTAGAGGATGAAGAAGATATCAATAGCAGAAATGAAATAGTGACAAAGATAATAAGAGATACGACAAAGGAGGTATCGGTAATGACAAAAGAAAAAAGAGAGCAAAATCTGAGAAACAACTAAACTCTTGATGAAGAAAAGGAGGGAAATGAAAGAAGAAAATCACATAAAGAGGATTAAGTACATAGAACTAAATGAAACTGCAAGCAATAAAATAAGAGATGATGTATATAGATACAATGAATCTTGTTAGAAATACAATCGAGGAAAACAGGAGCCTAAAGAAAACCAAACAGCAGCTCATGATAGGGAAAAAGCAAATAATTGCAGTTAAGAGACCAGACGGGACCGTAACACGAAATAAGGGGGAAATTATAAACATATTTAAATATTTCTACAGAGAATTGTACTACTCCGAAGAAGAACTAGGAAATGAAGATTCAGAAGAAGATGATGTAGAAGTCCCAGATGTAATTAAAGAAGAAGTGGATAAAGTACTTCAAGGGATAAAGAACGGAAAATCACCAGGAGAAGATGGGCTCACAACAGACAGTTTAAATGGGAAGGTGAATAGACGAAAGAGGAACTTGCTAAATTATTCTCGATGTGCCTGAGGAAGAGAGAAATACCCAGAAGTTGGAATAATGCTATTATTATTTTTTTGTACAAGAAAGGGAACAAAGAACGCGTCGAAAACTACAGACCAACTAGTTTACTGTCAGTCCTATACAAAATGATCACCAAAGTTATTTTGAATCGTATTGAACGGGACTTGGATTTTAACCAGGGAAGGAACAAGCCGGATTTCGTCGTGGATTCAACACAATGGGCCACTAATGAATATGAACTTCCACTATGTTTGGGATTCATAGATTTTGAAAAAGCTTTCGATTCTGTCTCCTTATCAGCAGTACTTAAATCACTTGAACATCAAGGCATCGAAAGTGCATACATCAAGTTACTGAGAAACATTTACTCGACTGCTACATATGTCATTAGCCTACATCAAGAAAGTGAAAAATTTAAAGTTGGAAAAGGGGTAAGGCAAGGAGATTCAATTTCTCCAAAAGTTTTCAGCTGTCCTGGAGAGAGTTCCAAAATTAAAACTGGGATGAAGTTGGAATTAAAATTAATGGTGAACATCTCCATCACCTACGATTCGCTGATCATGTAGTCCTGTTTGCTTCAAGTGCAGAAGAACTACAAACCAGAATGGAAGATCTGTGTAATGAGAGTTCGAAAAAAGGTCTGAAAATGCATTTAAGGAAAACAAAAGTAATGTGCAATCAACATACTGCAAAGAATGAAATAAAGGTTAACGGAGAGAAAATAGGCATAGTTGATGAATATGTTTACTTAGGCCAGCTCAAAATATCGAATGTCAAGTTGACGAATGAAATAAATAGAAGATGTAAAATGGCGTGGAGTTTGTTTGAAAGACTACCCTTTATTTTCAAAAGCAAACTTCCAATGTGTCTGAAGCGTAAAGTTTATAATCAATGTGTCTTACCTGTTATGATGTACGGCTGTGAAACTTGGACATTGAATGCGCAAACGACTCAAAGATTGAGAGCCACACAAAGAGTAATGGAGAGATGCGTGCTAGGAATAACTAGAAGGGATAGGAGGACAAATGAATGGATTCGCGCACAAGCAAAGGTAGAAGATACATTGTATAATCAAGACTGTGAAGAGGACGAAGTGGAGATGAGCCGGTCACATAGCTAGATGAACAGATGGAAGATAGATGACGAATGTACTACATTGGATTCCCAAAGAAAAGAAACGACCGAGACGACGTCCAAATGCAAGATGGGTAGATAAAATCAAGCTTTTTTCAGGAGCTGCATGGATGAGGATAGCATCAAAGCAAGATATGTGGAAAGTAAAGGGTGAATCCATCCAGCAGTGGATAGAAAACGGCTGAATATGATGATGATGATGATGATTCAGTACTGCACATCCACTTTTAGGGTGATGACACACAAATGTTTCTATCTTGAAACTCTGTTGAAGGAAATGTATCGTTAGTAAGTGGAGATCTTGCTGCGATTTGGCTTTGATATACTACTGCAAATGTGTGGAATTAAACCCATGGAAATTTGTATATATGGCCCACAACTATCACTAAAAGTAGGCCCTAATTATGCATAATCTTCACGTGAGTTCTTCTGAAAACTAATATTAAGAGCACCTTAAATAGAATGGCAATGTAACGTCACAATGCAAAAGAAGCGTACGAAATTTGACACAATTTGAACAGATTTCGTGAAGACTTTACATATCTCTATGAGCCTAAGGTTCCTAGGCAAGGTAAACCGATAGGAGTTTGGCATTGACTTTTAGCGAATGGTGATGTCCTTACTGTTTAAACTGAGCTCTGAATCACTTGTGTCACCAGCCAGTATCGAACCGAGTATCCCTTGGTATCAAGGCAATAATGTGGTAAGTGAAACAGTACCATTTCGAGGATTAGCAATGACGTTTCAAGTAACGAATTTTAACATATTTATTTCGTAATAAATCGTCAATAAGCAGATCGTTGCAATCATCACATGGATCCAAGCATCTTACTAAATAACGAGGAACATGGCCAACACAAGCGTCGGTCAGGAGGCAGATAGAATATTAACTAAGCAAGGAAGTACGTCACGAGGTGTTTGGCAATAAATAATTAAGTTTCCAGTTGAATTTGTATGCATAATAGATGTCGCTGCCTTTTAAGATAGCTCTTTGAGACTTCAAGTAAGCTTACTTTATTTTCCGGTTGTTGCGTGCCATGGGTAACTTTTCAACGTACTTTAAATGCGAAGATAGATTCAATATTCTGAAACTGAAATTAATAAGGACTGAATTTAAATTATTTTTTTCGCAACGCTTAGAATTACTGATGGTTACATATAAGTTTGTATATGATCATTTTCCTCAAAATGTACATATACATATATTAAATCGAATATAGATAATTATTTTGATGTCATGCCGTCGAACAGTGCCATTATTATCTTTGAATCATTCCACGTAAGACCAACACAGTCATTTGTCACATTGATTATTTAAAATCCTTGTAACTTTTGTCCTAATTAAGATAGAGATGTGATTCTTGCGTCGTTGTGAAGGTCTTGGACAAACCTTTAATTTGATATGAAACACTTGCCCCTCCCTAATAAATTCAAACTTTGACCTTTTGACCTTGAGTAGCAAAAAATCACGACACCAATGATTTTTGTGAAACTCGGAAAATGAAATGGTCTTTTATTCGTGAAAACATGTACAAAGTTCCATAATAGGAAACTCATGGCAAGATGAGTATTTTTAAAATTTTATTTACGACTGGTAAGCATTTTTGCCATAGGCCCGGATGTAGTGTTTCCGCTTAAACCCCACCCCATACCCTCCCACGTGTGCAGTTTCATGAAACAATATTGTGAATAGTGTCATTGTATAATGTTAAGAGGCAAGCGTTAGGAAAAGTGATCGTCGCAATTTGGTTAATCCATCTGGGCCCATGGGAAGAAGCGAATCCAATATGGCCGCTAGAACATGCGATTCCTAGTATAAAAAGTAACCATATATTTGAAATTTTTACACTTAGAGTTATGGCGTTGGTACCTAATTGTAAGGTTTCATTAGCAAAATTGTTATCAAATGATGGTAGCCACTTGTTGATTATTGTGGTAACAAAAACCTACAAACTGACATCAAAATCATAGCTCAAGGTGTAATATTAACCGAAAATGTGGTTTCTTCTACGCTAGAAATGACGTCTTTCGGCGGCCATATTGGATTCTTCCTTCTCTACAGCTCAAGGTGCATTACCCAGATTGCAACTATCACTTATTGATGATTTTGGTCGTAAAACACTGCAATTTGACACCAAAAATCTTTGCTCTAGGTACAATAATTCTAAAGATATAGTTGTTGGATGACAGAAATTGCATGTTAGGGCCACCATATTGAATTCTTCCCTCCGTATAGCACAAGATGGTATACTTAGGTGACCACTATCACTTGATAATAATGTTTATGGTAAAACACTAAAATTATAAGCCAAAATCATAACTCTTAATACAATGGTTCCATTGATAATCGAGAGGGTGATAGCCTGAATACGATAAGTGGCTTATTCCAACAGTCATGTTGGGTTTCCCCTCTTCATACTCCAAGATGAACAACCCAAGCGGCTACCATCATTTGATAACAATTTTACTAATGAAACCTTACAACTAAACACCAACGCCATAGTTCTATGTGTAAAAATTTCAAAGATATGGTTACTTTTATACTAGAAATCGCATGTTCCGGCGTCCATATTGGATTCGCTAATCCCCATGGCACCAGACGGACTACCCAAATGGCGACCATCACTTTTCCTAACGCTTGCATGTTAATTTATACTATTCGCAATATTGTTTCATCAAATTGCACAAGGGGCAGGGACATAAGCAGAAACACTACATCTCGGCCTGTGTCAAAAATACTTAACTGACGTAAATAAAATTTCAAAATGGCCATGAGTTTTCCATTATGGAACTTTGCACATGTCTTCACGAAAAAGTTACAGCAAATAAAGTGGTAAATAATAAATGAATAAATAATAACCTAAGTCCCTAATAATAATAGAAATTAAATGTAAATCATTGTAAATACTGATGAATGAATAAATAACCAATCCGTGAAAAATAGGGCCCAGGTTTGATACCCGGGAACTGGGCCAAAGAAAAATATCCTCCACCCTAAATTATAGTATTGAGCAATTCAGGTCCTATGTCACCCTGACTTGATGCCGATCAGGGGTCAAGACGGGGAGACATACCCGGCGGATGACCTTTCCCGCTTCCAAGGAGAACGATACTGAATTCAAGGTACCGGTACCCTTCAGGTACGCGATCAGGAGCCGGAGATAATACAGCTAAGGAGTAGGAGTGGAAGGAGGGCCCGAAATGAATGTCTTCACGAATAAAAGACCATTATTCTACAAAATGTTCATAAAAAATCGGAAGTGACGTCATTTTTGCAATTCAAGGTCAAAGAGCCAAAGTTCAAGGTCAAATTTTCAATTTCATAAAAAGGGACAAGTGTTCGTATCAAATTAAAGATCTGTCCAAAACCTTCACAACGACACAGGAATGACATCTGTATCTTAATTAGGATCCAATCATTACGCACCTGCAAATAGCTTAGGAAAATCCAATGTTAAAGTGTTCCTCTAACTGCCTGTATGTGATATACAGATTTTCCTACAGAACATTCCGAATAGACGTCACGTTTCCTGAAATCGTAGGTCGTCCTGTACGCGGCTCGTCCTCAAGGCAAAAACTGATTTGCTTTCGCATTGCGCATACTAACGTTTAATTGCCCTAAGAGATGACCATTTTCTCATTATTTCATCCAGCATTTTAGAGACACAGTCATACATGATTAACCCACGCTGAACGTTGTACTAAAATTACCGGAAAATTATGATTTGTCGTTGACACCGTCGTATACACATCTACTGCTCCGGGTAAACTAGCGCGATAGTAAGGGCACTTGATGAGATATTTCACAAGTCTGCCAGCTAAATTGTTACCAAATTATTTCTTCTCGCGTGGGAAACAGTAAAAAAATCATGCTTAAGTTAGGGTACTCAAGCCAAGAAACAGACACTCGCGTTTTCTGCGAGGGAGGAACTTTTTTTTATCAACCGCAGCGATTTCTAGTTATGGGAATACCTGAAGAACAAGTTTTATCAAGTGAACATCCAAACAAGTGACGATCGATAGACGAGCAGAAGAACAACGGTATCTAACACACGAATGGAAGTGCTTAATGAAGCACTGCTAGGCGCTATTCTATGCTTGAATTTGAACTTCAATTTATGTACGATCTTTAGGCAACTTCAGCTCAGGCCAAAGGGATGATGATGGGAGAGTTAATCGAATGAAGAAAGTGAGAGGAAGAGGCCGATGAAACACACGCACACAACAAACTCCCACGTGGCACAAGCCGCATTGAAAGGAGAACGCCACGAATCAAAGATAGCACTCTACCACTGAGCCACAGCATCCCCACTATTCTTCCAAATTGTTCTGGACACAGATGGACGACATTTTGAGCTACCAAGAATCAATGTGACAATTTTCATGAAAATTTGAGACTATAGATGACATAACCTGTGTTCCCTAAATTATAAATTCATTTTGTTCCTCTTTTTAATGTGTTGTATGAAAAGAATATAACTTAATATTTATCGTTCATTATTACATTTCAAACCCATGTACGCCATTACAACTTTATTGTGATTTTTCTTTACAGATTTCTTGCCTCGAATCAACTCAAAGTACTGCAGGATAATACGTTTGTTAATCTCTCAAGGTTACTGCATCTGTAAGTATACTGGTTTATGTCGATTCTTGTAGGCTAGTATAAAGGGTATTTAACCAATAAAGATCCCAAATTGGAACGTTAGCTAGAAAAGCTTGCATGTCGTAATGAATCCTGCAAGTCAGTAATGCCAGCTGTTAGCCATATGCTGAACTATGTATTGTATAAGGAGAGAAAAAGTTGGAAAACCGTTGTGTTCAACGTAATCTTTGATGTTTGACGCTTATAATAAGAAACAAGTGAGGTGGATCCCAGTTGTAGGACTGTGTACATAAGCTACTGCCAGGCTTCAGCAGTAAGCTTCCTATATATATATGATTAATGTTTCGTTAATAAAATTGCGGCGAGACCTTTCCAACGACTCCTCAATCACCTTCCTAGCCCTAGTAGTTACTAAGTTAAAAATCCACCCCGAAACTCAGGATCTGCTCCCGCTACCTGATACATGTTTAAACTCGTCTTGGCGAGACCTTTCCAATGACATCTCAACCACCTTCCTAGCCCAAGTAATTCCAAAGATACAAATTATTACCAATATTTCTGGATCTGCCCCTACATTGTGTATCATATCATAAACGACGTTTTATCACGACAAAGAATGACGCAAGATGTGGAGTCTTAGCAAATCACAAAGCTCTACCCAATACATGTGATTCTTCACACGACGTATTCGAGCTGTCACTGGAAAATTACAATAGAAGCGTACAGAAGAAGAAATTACTTACAATGCTATCGCTGCCAACGATTTAACCATTCTCAATTTAGATGTCACATGGATCCACGCTGCGTTAAGTATGCTGGGTCACATCTTATAGCAGACTGTGACAAGAAAACACGGACTGAACCAGCTAACTGTGGCAAAGACCATCCCGCCAACTGTAAAGGATGCCAAACGTTCCAGAAATACAGAGCCAGCCGAGCTTCTGCCACTACCAATAAACAGAAGCTTGCATCACCTGACAACATCATTCAGAAGGACTCTACACCCAAAGTTCCAGCTTCACAGTTTGTGAGACATATGCCGGCACCGCTAATGAGGACACCAACTTCACAACGCATCGGAAAATACAAACTTTCATTTTACAATTCAAGAATTCCTGCCACTTATTTAGGGACTCAATTTGGAAGATACCATGAACAAAATTAATAGTGGCTTTACTAAGTTACAAGCAGCGCAGGACACTTCAATTGTAATTATGGCATTTATTGAAATTATCATCAGCATCTTCTACCATGGCACTAAATAAGACTGTAATTCACTGAATTTTTACGAGAAAACCATCAACAATTTGTAAAAAACCTCTAGAAATTTATAATGATACAATTAAGAAATTCAACTTCATAATATGTAACAATATCAAGTGATTTGAGTTTCATCGGACAACAGGCGGTAACCAACTACCTCTGCTAAGAAAAACAACAACGCAACAACTCTTCCCGACATCCAGTGTTCAATTCATGAAACATTTCCACTTCCTCTGTAACTTCAATCAACACATGATTACCTAGGACTGCGACAGTGGCGTCCTATCATCACACCTACGTTCAATCATCACGCCAAAGCTTCACTTCACGTTGAAGGTATTGACTTAACAGTTCGGGACTTTATATAAGTTAAAACCAGTCATTTAATCTCGGTACCCAATATATGATTCTGAGCAAAGCTTATGATTGGAGAATTCCGTTTACCGAGAATTTGCGCACTGTTAATTTCGTGACATTGAAATTCTTATATGCGATGACTCCTGTATGTGACTTACCTGAACCATAAATCTGGTTCGAATACAAGTATTGGGTACAAATTTCATTGCGATTTACTAAGCTGACACGTTTTGACTTGATTATTTGTAGACATGTTACGTCACTTGTGACATATCTGAACACATTTGGGCGCCTTTAACTTCTATCTGTTTCGGTATGATAAACAAACGCTAAATGTATGGGTTTTCTTTTAAAGACACCTCGTATAATCAAATTACTTAATGCAATTGATTTAATTAATTTTATATAGAGAACGAGCATGGTTTCAATTAATCTGTATAGAATAATGTAATGTGATGTTCTGTCCTGAAGGCCATAAATAAAAACAGAAAATTCAAATGATGTGATGTTAGAAAGACGAGAAAAGGATTTGAAGGAATCAGGTACATGTATCACAACCTGGACTGTAGACAGTCAGTTCTGGGCTCCTGGGTAAGTTAATACCGTACCCACTACCTGAGGTAGAAAAGTATTTCATTATATATGTAATCGGTGGGTGAAGAACGGTTTTAGTTCTTCAAAAATATCCAGTCATTTAAGCACAAATTATGTAAGTTTCGTATTGTTTTTCACTTTAAACATTTCCACATTGAAAATGAACGTTAGATAAAATCGAGCTAACAAAATACTAAACACAAGCGCAACATCAGAGTATTTAAGTAATTTTCTTTATAACAAGAAAAAATAGGGGGAAAACAGGGTCCTGTAACACGTTCGGGGAGTGCAGCCCAGCTCTTCCTACCCTTCACTTGGGCCTGATCACTCATTTCATGTTTGTTAATAAATATTGCTTACCTTAAAATACGAGGGTTAGAGCAGAAATAACGATAATTATTTTTTTGTTCTCGAAGATGGGACCACCAGCACGCAATTTCGAAATATATTCCACCATTTCGTAGGAATGAATTAGCCGATTGAAGCCAAACTTCACATAACGATGTAAGAAAGTCCCGTTAAGGCTTTAATCGCATTAGAGTGTTAGAGGATATACGGTTTTCATAGTAACGATACTCTCTTACAACACACATACAGTATTGAGGAACATTTACGTTGAATATCTGCTGTTGTAATTGAGCTATCGGAGTGGAATAAACGATGATTGATTGAGGATATCAAACAAACTGCCGATAAAGTATCGCGTGATACACATTTCGGCGGCCATTTGACGTAATATCCTTAAATAACTATATGAAATAAGGTAACCAATGGATTTATGTATACATATGTTTTGTTCATGCTAATTCAATACTTTAAAATGAACATGTTATCTTCCCTCTGAAAGAGGCTGATTTGTTATTAAAAATGGCCGTCCTTGAGAAGACGTCAGTCTACGGCACGGAATATCTGAATCTCATTGCAGAACCATTTATCAGCGTTGCGACGAAGTAGAAGAGAAAACTGTGATGCATCACGTATGGTGAAAAGAAACGAACTGAACCTGACTTCTAACCTAACCTAACCTTTGATTAGAAATATATTAATAATAGATATGAGCATAAAAAGTGTTGTTTTTTTTTGACAGAAGAAACGAAGATAAGAACTTCACCCTGTCGAATTCCGAACCTGAATCTCGTACTCCATAAGCCGACGTAATAACTATACGTAGCTACGATAGCTGGCTGGAAACATCGGTTTGGAAGGTGTATTTACGTACAGTCGTACACAGCTCGTGTGCCGTATCACTCGCGAAAGTATTGCGCAGGCGTACTCGCCCGGTATCATTCCAGTCTGTAGAAACTCCTTTGAAAAGTTGCTGCAGTGGACAGAAGCGTAGTCTGCCTATACGTAAATTCGCCCTTGAGTGTATCTTTCGTCAAGGTTGTTAGATTCTGTCAATTATAAAAAAATATAGCTGTCGTTATTTTATTAAGTCACGTGCATTATAGTCCTTATTCTGATTTTTTTTATTAATAAAATATATTTTTCTGTTATTTTGAATTCAGATTCGTCCTTGGATTGGGTAAATAACATCATTCACATTTGTATATTAACAAAAGAAACAAGTTCTTTATTTTCTCACAAATTGATGAAATGGTTTTATTTGTTACCAAGTTCGCTGCATCGATGCACTTTAAGTGTTTCTTCTTTTTTTGTTTGTAACTCCTGCGGAAATAGTATTTTTTAAGGCACGAGAAATATAATGTCTTCACGACCTTTGGCTTCATTAAATGAAACATATGTCCCCTACTACGTTCTCATTTCTTTTATTTTCTTTGTGTGGGGGTGGGCGTGAGGGTGCATTTTCTTTAATATTTAAGGTTATATGGTGGTAGTGAGATAAATTTGATTTTGTTGATTTCATTTCTTTTCAATTAAAGAACTTCTCTTCTGAACCATTGACTACACACACACACAGAGGCGCAAGCAGTCCTGGGTTTGCATTAAAGGCGACATGGTCGGGATTGATCGAATTGTTATTAACGTCTAATAAAAGGGTGGTAAGCTTCTAAGGATTGGAATTTACAGTTTTCTTTTTTTTTAGTAGAGTGGGTTCCGAACCACTTCGTTCAATGAACCTCAATAGGAATTGAACCCGTGACCACCAAAGCTGAAAACAGGCCACTTTCGGTAATCCGGTGTGAAACCTGATGACTCCGTGAACCAGTTTAACCCTAATCCTCAGACTGGCTCTGTGATCCGGACAGCGGGTGGATCGGATCTTGAGCCAATTCATCCGGTAACTCAACTTTAACTAGGTCTTGACCCGATTTGACTGACCTAGTATTGTTCCAGTGGAGTAGCTTGAGACAATCAATATTTTCATTAGTAGATTCATATATTCTTCCAAAATAGCCTTTCCGAAGGGGTGAGTTGCACGTCTTTTGTGCTTTCCATATGTTGGTACTATTATTAGGAACTTATCGGCGTCATATTTTCATGCTCTGAGGGTGAGGGGGTAAGACACCAGTTCCCAATCACCTCTGAAGGAAACACACTATTCAAACGCAACAGTGTATAACAAGGAACGAATTTAAAATTCTGCTTTACCTTCCGGGTCATCGGGTCAAGTCGGGCCCCAAGCATAGATCCAGTGACCCGATTAAAAACTTGATTCGTTTTAGCTCTGTGTAAACCAGAAAGAAAACGCCACTTGTCTACTTGGGGAACTACCAAGACTTTTTGATCAGTTGTGATGGGTTAACTCATGAGTCACGTTGAACATGCGCCTGTCTGATCATGACAAGGAGACTTGAATTATCGGAGTTTGAACGGAGCTTGATAGTGAGGTACAGTACCTGATGGATAAGACGTGCCGTTTCCGAAATTGTGCGGATATTCCTTGATCTACGATATCATTTATGAACCGGGAATATCTCATACCAGTGGTAGACCACGGATGCATAATAATCCTGACAAACAGCGTCTAAGTAGAATTTTCCATGATACCAGACAAACGGCACTGGCTCAGTTGTACATTCAAGTCAGAATACTAGTGTTATTTAGATTGAATGAGATATGGGAACAGAGGATCCACCATAGGCATATTAAACAACGAACCACTGGTGTCAAGTTGCAGATTTGTAGTGAATCACCCTCGCTGGCGTGGGGCAGAGTTAAAGAGGGTCATCGGGTTGATCGAATCGAGTTTCGGACCGGGTCTTTACTTGGGACCCAGTCTCACCTGGGGAACGATTGCGACCGGTGACCCAGAAACCAGAGCAGAGTTTTAATTATTTCCATGTTATACACTGTTGTATCTGAAATGTTTCTTTCAGATGGTTACCGAGACAGGGGGTTTACCCCCAAAGCACAAAAATTGCGATACCAAAAAGTTCTTAACAGTAGTAATAACACATGGAAATAGTCTAATAATCTAAAAAAATAACAAATCAAAAACTCCCAAAGGTGTGCAAAAACCGCCGGCTGACGTAGTCGTGGGATCTGAGACGTTAGTCAATATTCTATCATCAGGTCGTCGGATCACAAAGTCAGTGTGGTCTTCTGGTTCAAGATCGGGTCAGATTTCGGACCCGGTCAGGCTGCGTCAACGACTCACCACAATTGACACGGTTTTAACTCTATTATGGTGTATGTTCACGTGGCATGGATTGTACCCGTTGACCTTTTAAGCACGTTATTGGTTGGTGATCGCTACGTTGCACTTGTTGTGTATTTAAAACCTTTTTATGGATTTCATGTACCCCCACTGTTGAACATAGTGACCTACCGAGTATATGTGCTAGTCGAAGTGTTAACTAGTTCTTAATTGGTTGATGGAAGTTCAACAGTGATTGGTAGTCAGCAGTACATGCGCAGAGCAGAGACTAGAGCATGTGACTGTGACGTACTACAAGTTACGATAGTGAGTGTTACAGTGCTTGTCTGTTACAAGTTAAGTTGTGTGATAGTGAAGAGTCACGACACAGATAGAAGACAGTCTGATCGTTACAACTATTCAAGGAGTTGAATGAACACAGCGAACAAGAGAGTCGAAGTTTCGTATAGTGTGTTTAAGGAAACGATCGACACGATACACACTGGATTTGAACCTGGAACTACAGAAGAAAGAAGAACCGACCGGTCGGAACAGCATGCCAGGACATCATGTTGGAGTTCGACGTTGGAACTTCTAAAAGGAGAGCACATGGTCAGGTACAACGGAGTTAGGAAGTTTGTCCCTACATGTCTACTACTCTTGAGGTAAGTTGTAGATATATTGCAGTTAGTGTGTTAATAGATACTGTGCTACTAGAAAGTGAACTATTGGCAAAAATTAAAGTTCTACTCTGCTCTGCTGCCGTCACGTACCCTGCGTTCCAATGCAAATAACAATTAGATACGTACTTGCATCACCCACAACAATGGAATTTCCTTTTCTTTCCCGGTCAATTTTGGACCTTCGGTACCAGTAACGTTGGTAAAAACAATCCATATCAGTTAAGAGTTAAATTTCATGTCTAAGGGATTGTGAAGAGCATGTGGTCGGTTGCCCCCACCACAAATTCTAGGTACTACCCTGGTTAAGTGGGGGTAACAACCGGTCACCAGGGAGACGTATTGGAACTGGCACCACTGCCATCAACTGGACCACGCCATCTGACGACATAAACTCCCTCTCTTTTTCAAGTGACCACCGTGGTGGTAGGACGTCACAGCGAACCCTCAGTGTAAATGTACAGTGTCAAGTGATAAAGTGAGCAAACATCGTTACATATCGTTCCAAAGACTTCCATTGAAGCAGAGAATGAACATATACGAAGAATGGGATACATGAAGAATGGAGGACTTTAAGATAAGTGTGGAAGTGTAGTACCTCAAGATAACTTAAATAATACTAAACAGCGAACTATCGTCACGTGGTGTGGTTACCTTCCCCCTTCATGTGAACTACCTTCACGTATCCGTTAGTTAATTTCTTACCAGTTCCACCATGTACAGGCAAATATTTTGTAGATATTGGTTAAAATATATCTATATTTATTCATTCTAAATTTCTAGTTGATTCAGTGCGTTTTCTTGTTCCGTGCGCGGGAGGATCATTACTGGTCAGCGTGCCTCCAGCCTTGTTGAAAAGGGTGATTTTTTTGCTAATAGGCTATTACGGCGAGTTGCGCTACCAAAGGCAATTTATGTCTGTCCCCTTGTACAACCGTCTTTGTACCGTTTTACAAGGGAACGCGCATAAGCACCCAGCTCGATGCTAAAGCTAAAAGTTTTGAATTCTAAAATCCAAATGGTGGTCGGAAAATGGTTAAATTTTTAACAATTTTTCAATGTGTTTTCAATGTCACACCTTCGAGTTCTGAAGCAAACTATCCACAACCCAAAACGACTGTATTTTAAAGAAATAAAAAATAAAAAAAATGTATTAAAAATTCATGATTATCTACTTTTTGAAAATGAAATAAAATTTTGATCCTCCATCCTAAAGTAAGATCGAAAGAAAATATCCCACATTCCGTCTAATTTTGTATCAATTAATTAATTCCTTGTAATATCTATCATTGCATACAACGAAGTAAAAAATTTTTTTTTCACAGGTCCTGCTTAGGGTACCTACACCCAATTAGTATATTGGATAACTGCAAAACTTCTATCCGTTTTGACATGACAACAGGTTAGCGGAGTATTGACCTCATAGATGACGTTGTCAGTGCTTGAATCGGTAGACACGTAATAAAGGGGGAACATTAGAGCATCCAGAAAGAGTGTATCACTCATTGTCACGGGTGATGATAAGCGGGTTCTGTACAGGAATGTAAAGCGTCGGAGAACATTGCGTCACGTTTCTGAACCGCTTCCATCAACGTCCAAAACAGAACTTTATCCCAAAAAGGTGATGTCAAGTTTGTGATGGGATATCAAAGGCGTAATCCACTGGGATATCTTAGAGCCTAACCAAACCATCCATGCTTCCTGGTACTGTCAACAGTTGGACAGGACTGCGATTGATCCGGCCAGGCCTTGCCAATCGCCAAGGAGTCATTATCTACCATGATCATGCCAGGCCACATAGTGCTACCATCAATTGTCAAAAATTGATGAACTTTGGTTAGTAGGTTTTACCCCAACCGCACTATTTTCGTGACTTGATCCCTGTAGACTTCGCTTTGTTTCCACTTTGCACAACTCCATCGCTCGGAAGAAAAAACTTCGATGATGTGCAGGCTGTGAAAACTGCCGTACAACAGATTTTCAACTCCAAACATCAGGAGATGTATCGCGTGAGATTCATGGCAAGTGGTCATTGATTGAGAGCGAATATGCACAGTCGTAGGCGAGTTTTTAGCGCTCTTATGTGTACACGAAAAATGGGCAGAACTTTTCAACGTGCCCAAATGTTTATTTTTACATCTATTGCGTCTTTAAAAATATTTGGCAATTTTCTATGTATTTTTTTTTATTTCTTCTATTCTGTACACTCTTTCATCTTCGTTGAAAAACTTTGAAAAAAAAAATAGATCCTATTGTACGCTTTCAATTAGAAGGAGAAAAAATCCCTTTCGGTAGGCCTACAGGCTGAGGTAGATTTCGAAGTTTCGCTGGGAGCCGGGGCTCGCCCCCCAACTTCAGTGCTTTTGAGAGGATGCGCCTCCTTTATCTTAACCAAAATCTCCCTGCAGCACTACACCACCACGGAGTACATCTTCACCCTCCCACGGTTGGCTGCGCCCCCAAAGGGAAGATTTGCCCCCTTTATTGTAACCTACTCTTGGTCATACACCTTCATTCAAAATTTCGTTTCTCTACCTTCAATAATTTGGAAATTGGGTTTTTGGGGCGGCCATTTTGGATCCAAGTTGACGACTTTTTGAAAGTTGTCTTATTTTGTCGTGACCTACTTGTGATAGTACAACTTCAAGTAAAATTTCATTTATCCAGCTCAAACGGTGTGCAAAATGGGATTTTGGGCGGTCATTTTGGATCCAAGATGGCGACCTTTCCCAAATGTTGTGATATTTCCGTAAACTACTCGTCATAATGCACCTTTATGCCAGATTTCGTATCTCTAGCTCAAACGGTGTGGAAAATGGATTTTAGGTCCGCCATTTTGGATCCAAGATGGCGTCTTTGAACTCATTAGGTAACATTTTCATAATCAAAAAGTGATGTTGTACCTTTATGCCAAATTTGATTTCAATAGCCCCAGCGGTTTAGGCTGTGTATTCTATACAACAATGTGTTCGGCGGCCATTTTGGATCCAAGATGGCGACCGATTTTGCTCATTAACGAACTTAACCGAGCTATTAAGCCTAGAAACAACATATAAAAATTTGGTTCAAATATCTTCAAAATTATGGCCGCTAGCGTGTTAATATATAAATATACACTTTCATATCGTACCGATCTCAATAGGTATATTTTCTTCGAAATCTACCTAAAAAAGAACTCTAGATAGAAATGGGGCTTTTCATTCCATGAAAATAAAACTCTACGTAATGGGAAAACAAGTTCTCTTGAATGGAAGTAGACATAAGTCATCCTAGGACGTTCTCCATCCTTCGCATAATATATACTTATAAACAGCAAAAAGGTTCTCTGACTTATCTTTAATATGGTTACAAAACGAACATAGAAACACGCTGCGTTGTCATAGTAACAACATATTACATGAAGAAAAGAATGTGACTTTGTTTCTCATGTTTTCGCTGTTCTTTTGTTTTCAATGAAAGAAATATAGCAACGCTGGTTATATCATGTCCATACACTGAAAGAAGATGAAAAAAAAAAAAGCTTTACTTGCTGTGGAATGAAAAAAAAATATCAAAATATGTTTTTATCAATATCGTACTGGAATTTATTTTTTACCTTTTCTTTTCTTCTTGACCTGCTTCAATTTTCAATTATTGTTTTTTGTGTGTGTGTGTGACCAGTGTCCAAAATAAAATTCTTTTGCAACTCAGTGATTTTTCAGAATCGCCTTTGAAAGCTAAAAATACTTTTTGTCGTAATATTTCGATCAAGATGAGGCCATTGAGCTTAGCGGCTGGAGCTCAGTTGATAGAGACTTGGTTTCAAAATCGAAAGCTCTTGATCCCTACTCACGATATTTTTTTTTTTTT
>JAGDQP010007315.1:40018-67970 GCA_022664845.1 Lepisma saccharinum | reverse complement strand
GCTGACTAGAAGTTTAGCGGTCGATTGTAGAACTGACCCTAAACATCTTCATTCAGTAGCCACATTTTGCGACTAAGTTTTCAATTCTGAAGCTGATTTTTTTTGGTCAACCATACTTTGGGATTCAAGGTCTGCATTAATAGAAAGACTGAAAGACGTTTTTATTAATCTGTATTCATTCATTCTGCAAAGCGCGAACGTAGCCTGTTAATCTGGTCAAAACAGACATTCAGAAATCGTTTGCTTGTGATTACATTCACGACTATTGATAGTCAAGGTGAGTGATCTCAAGCTTAGAGCTTTCTAGAACACCAAATGCAATGCATTCGTGTTGCAGGGATATATTGCTATTGAGCACATTAGGAGACCAAACTTTGACAATAACGTCCAATGTGTTTTGAAAGAACTACCAATATTTGCAAACACATTAAGCCTAATTTGAATTTGAATGCTTTGGCTTTGTCGTAATACATGTTCTTAACAATAAAGGTAACGTATTTGGTATTACTACTTCCTCAAGATAATACTGTCACTTTATTACAATGCTGGCATAAAATTTATTACAAATATTGCCGACATAGAAAATAATGTTTGGTAGTATCAACCTCATTGCAATCTATTAAATATATGGTTTATAGCTATTATTCTTTATTAAAAGAGGACACGCTGATGTGAATAGTGTATTAATTAGCAGATATGTCTTTTCTAAGCATTACTTGGTAACAGGCGCTACTGAATTTCTAATATGCATAATTTAATTATTTCTTTCGCAACCTAAGTAAAAAAAAAATGGTGACTACGAATTCACTTTTGACAACTAGTAGCTCAAGGTGCCATCTGGCGACCAACAAACACTTCCCAATTTCTAACACTGCTCACATTAAAGCAAGGCGAAAGTTTCTCTGACAAATTTTCGAAATAGACATAGTTTCGGAGCTACAGGCTGTCGAAAACGAGCAAAAATAAACTTTAGAGGTTCATATTTCTAACCCAGGACCAGTAGAACCGATGCGGCATGGTACCGTCAAAGATTTTAAACCAGCTCTATCTCAAAATGCAAATTATAAAACTGTGCGATAGACACGCAAGGGATTCCTCAAAGGAAGTAGGTGATTCTCGATTTTTTTCTGAAGTTGAGGTAGGTCGAAATGAGTCTGAATGAAACAACTTTCCGTGTGAGTAAAGATGGCATACGTCATCACCTGCATTCAACCGGGCAATTATATTCACTCTCTTTGATGGCAGATGAACAAAACTTTCGATAAAAGTAAGCAATTCTTACTTCTGGATGTTACGCAACCACGCTTTTTTAAAAATAGAAAATCGTCCATCATATGGAATTGCTTGTACGTATAAACTTGGCGCAAATGAATTATTGTTTCCTGATGGAAAGCCGCCCATTCATGATCTTTTCGACCCATCTTTACTTCAGAGAATTTCTGGGAATCCCCTACTTCCCTTGTGTATCCACTGGACGATACTGAAATATCTATTTTGGACAGTGCAGTTTTGACGGCACCATGCCCCACCAGCTCTATTGTTCGTGGTATTAGAAATATGAACCTCTGAAGTTCATTTTTTCATACTTCCAACTGCCTGTACCTCCAAAACTATGCACATTTCGAAAATCTGTCAGAGGACCTTTCGCCTTGTTTTGATGTGAGGAATCACCTCCCGAAGATGAAATACAAATAAAACATCTTAAACTTAATATTCTCATTTGAAACTTATCTTTCTCTTTTTAACTTGCATACGTATTCCTAAAATATACAAATAACACAATGCAATAAGTATTTTTAATATAACATTTCCGAAGTTAAAATCAGCGGACTTGCGTACTTCTTAATATGTTTGACTTCTAGCCTCCAATGATATGCTGAAACAGTAGCTTTCAGTTAAGTCTAAGAAACACCCAAAAACTGGTGTTTCAAGAGGGGAGTCTGAAACTATAGCTACCAAGTATCGCCTGTGGGTAAGTGATGACGTTCGCTTCCTTGTAATCAAGGAAGGGTTCGATTCCCGGTGGGGGGACACAAGGGTTCGGAGCCCATGCTCCGTTCTTAGGACGTAGGAAGGCAATAGCAAACTACCAGCAGGTCACTTTGCTCAGCAGGGACCTTCGGGTTAGGACCTATCTTCGGGCAGAATACCCATCATTAATGCCGCCTTAGGGCAGAGCAGGCGGGGCCCATGCCCCGCGCTTTGGGGAATCCGCCGTAACATAGAGAAAATAATGTTACTAATTAAATTAAAAATAATAATAATAATTTACTCAACCAGACAAACGACAAAAACGTGGCCCCCGGTGCTTTGGATTATCTAATATCATATGAAAAACTAGATATGATATCTAGCAATAAGCTCATCAGTAAATACACATCATTTTGCAACACAATTCCAGTCACATTTTTTTTTTTTTTTAATCAACTTGTCTACTAAGAGGGGCCTAGCGAAATAACTTTGTCCGGGGTCATGCATATCCTAGGGACGGTACTGCCCATCATCATCATCTAGATGCCAATATCAATCGAGAAAGAAGCGAAATAAAATAATAACAGTGCACACCATTTCATTCTCTTTTTAAGAAAACTACGCCTATCATCCTAAATTTCCTTTCTCGTCTATCCTGATGGAATGTGAGTGACTATTTAATACATACAAACAAAATTTAATGTTACTCTATACGTACATAAGATTATATATTCAAATACGACATCGCGTTGTTAAATAACTCGGTATGTTGTTAAATAATGCGTTACACGAACCTGAGATAAATATTCAGTTCACGCAATCATGCAAAATAAGTCTTTTAAAATGAGATTGTGTTCAATGTATGGCTATCTAAAGCACAGTTCAGTTCAGTACCAATCTCTGGGGCACTTAACGACGGAACGATTGTCTAGAGTGCGATTACCTTCAAGCATGTTCTTCCCTATCTGGAAATGTCGCTGAACCTTTCAAAATCGCGGCTTGTCTTGTTACATGTAAAGGCTGTGTTCTTCCGAACAAGACTTTTGCATTGGATTGTGACGAAACACTCTGGCTTCATCTGTCACGAAAACTTGAGGAAAAAAAAATCACTTGCTCTGCTGACAGAGAAAGTGTATATGTAATTCACATTGTTTTTCGCAGGCAATCCCACAATTCCGTTCGCTTTCGTTACATTTCCCACACACTAATAATAATTTTTGGCCGGATACGTGTTCCTGTTTCTTTTCACATATATAACATGACAGCACGAACTAACTCAAGACCACGGGACCGAAAAAAAGAAAGCATTGATTCTACTAATTATTGTCGAGAAACGGGAAACAAGTGAAGAAGGAATTTCGAAATAATTTACTGATTACTTCTCAGGGACCATAAACATTTTAAGAAACGCAAAAGATAATCTCGTACCTGGTATAATGGAAGGAAAGCTGCAAATGTAATTAAAATCACATTTTACTATTTGCATTCAGGGTACACTAATTGAAATAACATACACTACAGCTGTATGGTTAATTAATACCTCTCAGACGGGTAGTTTAAAACAATCACGAAATAAGCAATATAACTTAGTACTGGTACCAGCGTACTTCTCCCATTAGGGAACCGAAAATACTTACCCCAAAACTGCACAAGTCTGGTAATAACTAAACAGCGGATTTTTATAAAGACAACCGATAACGTTCTGTGGATTTTCACGTGGTCGAAGTGTACGCGCTACCCACACCGTACGTCCAGAGCTGCGAAAGACAAGAGGAAGGTAGCGTGTTAGTGAGTGTTTCCTCTTTTAGCTGGCTGGTGGTAGTCACTACAGTTCAACTGGGACCGCTGTGAGAGCGACTCAAACGTGGGAACAACCAAATAGAGATATACGGGCCTGTATGTCGTACAAGTTTGAACTGGGAACGAACGCAAGTGGAACGGGAAGGAAAATATGCCAAGCATTCGGTAGGGATGTGTTAAATAAACGAACAGTACAACGGTGGTTTAACAAATTAAAGGATAGCGATGAATCCCTGCAGGTCATCACGTACAGGATGTTCAAAAGCCATAGACCATCAGGCACTCATGGTGGCTATTGAGGTCGATGTTGGCCAAACATGTGAAGCATTGGGAGAAGAATTCAATTGCAGTGCGGAAACCATTCGCCAATACCTCCATCAGGTATTACATAAAGTGGGATTTATATAAGTTCACTGCGGCTCAGAAAGCAATACGAGAAAATGCCTGTTTCTTTTTGCTGATAGGAACGTCAGGGGAAAGGATTCGTTGCTGGACAAGAGTGCGATGAGAAGTGGATCCTTTACGATAATCCACGGCGTCATCATTATTGGTTGACACCACATGAACCAGCTCCCAAACGACCAGAACCACCACTGCATCAAAAGAAGATTAATTGAAAAACATCCCAAGTCCACCGGAGTATATTCTTCAGGAGGGACAAAAAACAGTCCAAGGTCTTCGTATGTTATCCTATTCAGCGGAAAATATTTTGTATTAAAAAAGGGTTTCTGTGGTGGGATTAGAATGTAATATTTATATATATTTATGCAAGTGTGTTAAAACTTGGAACATAAATAGCGACGAACAGAAAAAATGCAAATACAAAAAAAAGTAGAGTGGGGTGTTTTTCAATTCAGGTCTTCGATTATACTCTGTGTTTGGTGCACTGGTTGGGGTACGTGCATCGCGAAATGATCTCGCCTGGCCAAACAATCAATGCATATGTACTCGCAGCAAATGGAACGTGTGCATGAAAAACGGAAATCTGTTACACAACAACACGAAGCCACATGTTGCTAAGATCACATGTGGCACCATTATCCGACCTGGTTGGCAAACATTAATGCATCATCCATATTCCCCTTACATTACATTTTCGGATTACCATTTGTTCCATTCGTTAGTCGGTCATTTGAGAAGAGGACGGTTCTGAACCCTCGACCATGTGATACACGTACTGGACGACTTCCTTGGTTCACATTCCGCTGAGTTCTAGCACCATGGGATCCATAGTCTGCTCGAGCGTTGGAGACAGGCCATTGCTGTTGATAGGGACTATTTCTGATTTTCGAGGTGCGTTTTATGTTGTTGTGTCTCTCTTTGTTGGGTAAAAATCCGACAGAACTGTCTTGGATATCTCATGTAATATTACTACACATTAATATTTCTTGGTTTGCAGATATGCGCAAAACAAATTCTTAATCTAGCACAATATTAACATCGATATGTTATACGATGCCGTACGTTATCACATCACATTGAAATGATAACACACATCAGTGTTATATTACACATCCAGGGGGAAAACCTATTCAAACCGAATCGGCAAATTCGGAATTCTGTGAGTGTTCAGAATTAAAAATTCAAAAAAACTGACTGCAAATCAACAGAAAAAAATTCTAACGTTTCATAAAACAAAGTTACTGAAATATGCCAATCATAAATAATTGAAACCTTGATTGTTTCGGTCCAATGTACTATTCGTGAAATTCGTGTTATTAACAATATTACACTATCTTTGAAAATTGTGCTATAAGCATTCGGCAAATGCACATATTCGTCGACTTCTGAAAATACAGAAACTGGGAAACAACTAACTATATCCAACCAAACTTAGAGAATTACAACTGTACTCAGCACCGACTCGGAAAATCTCTCGTGCGTTCCTCAATTTGGCAAATACACATATTTCTTCTTCTTTTAAACTGAAAAAGTTTCCAGTATTTTCAGCATAGTTTTGGAAAGTACACGAATTCTGGGACGTGATTGCCGGATGACGTAGAAAGGATCTCTTGGGCTTCCGGTGCTTTTTATGAACTGTTAGTGTAGATTAGTGTTCCGTCTGAGGCAGTGCTCGAAGTGGGTTAGAAAAGATAAGGGAACGCTTGGAGAAGTGGACTAGAAAAGTAAGGGTACGCTTGCAGAAAAGTAAAGTTGCGGCGATTGTCTATTGAAAGTAAAAGCAATGGGTTCCCACTAAAAAAAGGTAGGGCCCAAAATGAAAAAGGTGCACGGCGTGTCCCCTCGTGCTCCCTCCCTCGCTTCAAGCACTGGTCTGAGGAAGATGTTAGAGAAATGAAACTGTAACGCTTGCTGTGTGTTTTTACAATAAAGTGTAATAGCCTTGTCAGTCTGTTTTAATTAAACTCATCATTGACTTTCAAAGTACGGTATATTGACACTGATGAAATTGTGACAACGTTTGATTCAGAGAGCACGAAGCTCACCTATATCTAGGAAGGAGCCAACCATCTATGAGTGTGTGTGTGTGTATATATATTGTAAGTAAAATAATATATCGTGAGCGTGGGTCCCGTAACTTTTTCGTAGTTCTATTTCAAAAAACTATTCATGAAATAAAAGTTACAAACGTCCACTTACTATGTTTAATAAAATATATGTTTTAATCAAGGAGACCCAGAATCAACTTTGGCGAGCGAGCCTGAATGTTTCGGTACGCCATTGCAAAAATTGATCAAAAGCTGTCTGGTCTGAGGTACGGAGACGTTGTTTTATAACGTAAGAGAAGTGTTTGTTTATTTGCTCTCACAAATGTTTTAATTACAACCGTATGAGCACTCATGCGTACAGACACATTATATTTATTGTAGCTCGGTGATAGATCTTTCTTTATATTTGATATTGTTTCATTAACACTTTCAGGGGTCAGTTACCACTAGTTCATTACTTCTTCTTTGGGTAACTCTTCACACCGCTCCATATACGTTAACAATACAAGAATCATAAAACATCTACAAACAGAATTAACTAGTTGCATGTTTTATTGCTGTTTTATAGCTAGAAGGCGGAAACTTGCCTGTTCCAGGACAATTAAGTTCAGGGCTCTCATCGCTCCCATCCACGCACTGAGGAATTCCATCACAGGCATTGTAAATAGCAATGCACTCGCCAGACGTTCGGCATTCATACTGATTCCTGTTGCAATGTCGACCTGAAATATAAGAAATTTCAATGTATTGTAAAATACAGTCTATTTCAGATTTACAGTGTCGACCTGAAGACACGAACAGGTTTTAAAATTTCATATATAGTACTTTATATAAAGGTAACCAGAAAGTTGTGTTGGCATTAGACTTGACGCTTCAAACACCACGCATTGAAGAAAATTATTCTAATAGTGTATTGTGACTATCCATCATCGAGGATCTTCTGCCACTGTGATACACTTAATAGAATGGGAAGTAAAGAATACATTCAGTTCGGGTTTCATATCGTAAGTGGTGTCCAACGAATGGTACTCTTTATAGTCTAATGGTGCAATATGCGGGGAATATACTGGATGCATCAAAGTTTTCCAACCAAGGCGGATAATTAATCGTGAATCATCTTATTCAACGAAGTCTTGCGCTATCAAGCAATAAAACAATGGCTTTGCGATTCACGAGTGAACGTTTCAACTGTTCAGAGTAGCATTGGTTGATTGGCCAGCTGGCACCAGTTCCTGACGCACGATACTCCGTGCAGTTCCCCAAACAAAGCCTATAAACCTTTCTGCGTCTAATTGTGATTATTGTTGTTTGCGGACAGGTTCATGAGGTGCTAACCAATGATGACTATGTCAGAGTCTCGAACAGGCTCCGCTTATCATACGTTAAAAACATCCCAAGAAAATAATCCTTTGGGACCTCAGATCTCATACAGGACACAATGACCCAATTTATACCTATCCCTCACTTGATGCAGGTGTAGACGCATGGTTTCTGTTCTGACCTTAATTGAATATGGATCTTTTCCATGCGTTTGACCGTTGTTTGCTCAAACAGCCGGTAGCAGAGACTCGCCATGTACCTGTCCGCGATGTCACCTCCAGGAATTCGTTGCCTTCATAGAATTTTATCCACCACGCTTGAACTGGCCAATCACTAACATTACAATCGAAGGCCTGACGTATCGTTCATTTGGCTGCATTAGATTTACTCATTCGTTTAAACTCATATAGCATTCACGCTACGCTCTGCATATTTGACTGCGGTCCTATATTTAGGACATTACATTCAGCCGAAGGAAGGCAATGGCAAACTACCATCAAGTCATCTTTCCCAGGAGCCTTGGGAAACAACATTCATCATCATGATCATACAATATGCTTTGGTACAGAATGTTTTAATAAAAAGAAATCACGGAGAAGCTGACAGAATGAATACGTATTTGTCCGACGGTACGAGGATAACGTATTATTTTCATTTCAGGTATTCCGTGAATCGACGGAAGAATTTGGACTGAACTTAGTAAACAAACCATGACCAATTTCCAGTCACTTAAAAATGTTGTTATTTCAATATGACACATAAGCAAAATCCGCAAAAATATTCTATTATTATAGACATAAAACGATTTTTTTTCCCTAGACATAAGTCAACTTTCGAGCGACTTCTTGTGCTACAACCAGATTCTGTATAAAGTATAAGATGTTGTTCGAACTGCATTTCAAACACTTCACTTTCTCGAAATTAACTTTCATTTGTATTTTTTACACGTAAAAGTGAGTGAACGTTTTTTATAGCTCTAATATAGCAGAATAGCCTAGTCAATGTCCTCTCTATAATGATGCATGAGCAATTAATTTATAATCAAATACAGTATATCAGGAGTTTTTTTGGTAGTGGGTGTTACAAAGGAGGATGTCTTAAGAACAAAAAAATACGAGAAATAGTTCTTGTTCGTGCACTTAAAGATTCAACAGGCCGTGCCAGTACGAATGTCGTTTTTTTTTTAGCTCAACGCTTTCACTGTTTCTTCATTAAGTTCTAAAATAAGGTTACCAGATATTTTTTTCTGAACCCGGGGACTATTTTCACTGCGCACAAAGACCATAATTTTGCCTCTTGCACACACACACACACACAAGAAGAAAGAATAATAATTACCAATCAAAACTTAATTCATGTTAGTTTGGAATATTAATGTATAATGCTTCCTAACCTAATTTGTTTGCTGTTAACCACAAAAATATCAAACTTACAGAATGAAATTAAAAATCTAATTAATATTTCTCTAAACACAAGTGGTAAAACCAGGGAAATTCGCGGAATAGAGTGTTATAAAAGGAAATTCAGAGAACTGTGGGGACATATCGGAAAATTTGGGGACGTTACGAGAATGAAAACTAAATTAAGAGGACTTTCCCAGGGAAATGGGGACGTCTGGTAGTAAGGAAAAACTGAGGAAATGCAGCACTTTTTTAAAAATTGCCGTAGAGAGAATAATAGAAGTGAAATTGCTAAAGAGTCGAATTAATTTAGATACATAATCGTTAACACAAAAGCGATATAATGCTTCTTAACGCATGAACGAAAAGTATAGAAAAAATGTAGAACCATTTTTCGAACTCATCGAAATGACTTGAATGAGATGCCGCATCATGCTGTATCGTAGCAACTAAATTCCAATTTTTACTTCTTTTCTTTTTCGTACATTTTCTCTACCAAAGTTAATACCAGTGCCGGATCTCTAAGGGGAGAAGAACAAAAGGAGGCAAGCGCCCCGAGCGGCACGTTTAGGGGGCTAAAAATTAAAAAAATTCCTAAAAAAAAAAAGGAAGTAAAATCGCATATTAAATTGAAATTGGCCTAAACGTGTTCAAAACTTCAATACCGGCCCGCTAAAACTTTATTTTTTTATTATTCCATACAACCTACCTTCATCTCTAAAATTCAGAACCGCGACTCAAATCAGATAGGCAGGTCTACTGCCTTACTATAGTAATAGCGATGCCACGACAGCCTTTGCGAGACAATGTTGTGTCCGTCGCGCCGGCTGGTCGTGTTCTTTGGCTAAAAAAGAATGGAAAGACCAACAAAAGGGGCAGCGAAAAGGGAGGCAAAATTTAACTTTGTCCCCCGTAGGAAAATTTCTGGATCCGGCACTGGTTAATGCAAATGGTATGGTAAATTACACATGTTTCATGCAACCACTTGCCACAGTTGGCGCACTCAATCAAATCTACTGTCGAAGGAGTGTTAACGTATTTTTCGCAGGCGTCCTGGCTGCATCGTTTCTGCCAGCGAGTCTTGTCTAACCTTGCCTACAATTCGGTATCGCCTTCTTGTTCTTTCACAGCCTAGAAGACTACCGTTCCCCGACGGATGATGAAGCCAAAAGATATGTGTTGCTTGCTTGTCCAATAACCTTTTGTGAACCCTTCGTATTTTCATACACTTAGCTTATACATCATACAACCCACACCCCATAATAGTTAATCTTTTACGACATACGAAGATTTGTCTGCGCGTTCGACGCATTTTCATTATTTCTGTTGTTCTACTACAAGACAGCTGCGTATTTCCTGAGATAGCATTGGATGATAGCATTTTTACATCTAGGGGGACATTTTTGGTGCCCCAACTGCTATTATTCGACTCGTATATATTCCTTTCTGTTTCTGTCATTACCTACACCCCAACATAATGTGCCAATTCTTTTCTCGCTGCGCTTTGGTTTCAGCGGTTTCTCTCCTCATTAAAAGTGAGGCGTCATCTTTGCTTAATACAGGGTGAGAGATATCACATCTCATTATTGCTCTGGTCATCTTTTTGTGCTTCACTGCTGTCTGTGAATTGCATGAACCTGAATACTAAAACACACTACTTCCCATTTTCTTAATGTTTCTAATATACAGTCCCATTTACGTTCTTCTAAATTTTCGCATTCAGTCTTTGTAGCATTTTCCAGCACCAGCTGTTTTCTCGATTGCTTCTCGCGAGCTCTGCCCGTGGTTATATGCCATCGCCTCACTACATGTGGTCCCATGTGCTCACACATTGGTGCTGCCATCTGAAGACTGGTTGTGGAGATCTTATAAGTGCGGCATCTCTCCTTCACTTCCCTTTTTTGTGATGTTAACAGAGTTTATACGACCCGTGCCCAAAGAAATAACTTTCTGCCGCTCCGTTCATCTTCATGAGAATTCTTCATGTTTTATCGACTCGCCAACTTTAACCCTGAGCCAGAGTTTAAAATGCATGCAAAATTGGCACGCCATGGCACCAATTCTTTGATCTAAATTCTTAACTTTACCGGTATCAAGAAAGTGCTGCTGTTAACCACTGTTCAGTATTTGATTTTGGAGCTACGAGTGCATTATTTTTTACGCATTTTCGTCACGCCATCGTACTGTACGTACTGCAACTTGTTCAGAAGCCGCTGCCGCTGCTGTGTGAATGCGCAATAAAATTGGTCGTTCGCCGCATCCGTTCAATCTCTCGTTCAATGCATCGCCGTGTTCTTTCAATAATACATCTTCACAATTTATGTTTAACGCCAATAAAATATATTATAAAATAATAAATCACAGCCATATTCAATCCACTAGTGGATGAGGGCTCTCCCCGAAAGAAGGAGTTGGTCTACTGCTCCCACGCTGATCAGACGGGTTGGGATACGAGAGCCGAAGCTCTCACTGTGATCGCCACTGTCTTTTATTCATAGCAGCTCCCCAATTGTCCTCACGATGCTGAGTCAACACCGAAATTTTGGAGCCCCCACCGCGAATCGAACTCGAGACCGCTCGCACTGAAGTCGAGTGCGCTACCGACTAGGCTACACAGGAGCTCCTAATATATTATATGAGACCACACAATTCTTCAGGTTGCCTCATTTGCCACCAAATCTTAGAGAACTTTTTAAACACTGTCCTGCGCCTCCCCTGTCATGTAATTTTTAATTATCGTAGTTACTCTATTTGACGTAAATTTAAAAAGAAATTAATGAATCATGATACAAATCTGGTGCAAGCTATATGAAAACTTCTCGGGAATTGAATCTACATTCTTTATAATGGAAGTGAAGATTTCTCAAATGATTATTAACACTAACACTTAATTACGACTATATAAGCTACGAATGTACTGTGCGAATGTAATGAACTGTCATACATCCCACGCTATGTAACAGATCACAGTGAATTACTAACATCTTTATCATTTTTCATATTTCTGGTATGAATACCAAGCAAGGGCGTAATGTGTCCCGTTGTTCCGGCAAATTATTAAACGGGACGGCAAATGCGATGCACAAGCGCCATAAACGGTGCATGGGGGATGTGGATGGTCAGTCCCACGTTCGAGCGCCTTCACCTTCCCAAGGTGCCCAGGGGTGCCAAGGACACTCTGGTATTCAATTTGATATAAGGTTGAGTGCACCTCAGAGCGCCAGGCATGGGAACACTGCGAGAAAAGTCTCCAGCGTCCTGGTCGGAATCTGAACCCGGCCCGTCCGATTTGTTGTCAGACGCGCTACCGAGAATGGAACTGTTTGTGCATATGAGTATACCATATGTAATTTTGATAATAATAATAATAATCCCAGCACAACAGCTCTGTACCAACAAGCAAGTCAAAACGAACACAAAATACCATTTCCGACCCGGATATCCACACATAGATCTATGGACAATGAACCCAGTACCAACTTATTAGTATTAAAAATAATCACAGACAAAAGAACCCCAAATCATAAGTGTTCCTTTACTAAACAATATGCCTAACCTAAATGGATGCAAAATATCCACCCAGAGTAGTGCTTTGCCGCATAAATAAGAACCCAAACATAATAAGTACTGTAATGGCTCCGACAGCCCGGGCTTTGAGTCCCACTATGAGACTAAATCCTAGCACCTGATTATTAAAACATGTTAATAATTTAAGAGTCCTGTTTTGTCAAATTTTTATGTTTAAATTTATGTCTCATTTTTGTGTTTCCAAAATCTGGTCACCTTACACTACCGTGAAGGGTATTGAAAGTCTCTGAACGGTGTTTTTGGGGTCCACACGCCACAGCGCCCACTACAACGAGGACCCTTTGGTTACTTGTGGGTAAGCACTTTGGTTTCCCGGATAGGCTCTCTGGTTACAAGTCCGCCCTTACGTGTATACTCTATTCTCAATCTTAAATACAGCATTTTATCACACATTTTAGTTCTTAAAAGAAAACCTCAAACTTCACCTTTACATACATACGGCCTGAATCACCATATAAACATGAGAAAAGATTTTAAACACTGACGCAAAACAGCCATTTATTATAACTAAAAATTTAAAAGATCTTCAAACAAAATCCACTACCAACCAACAACATAAAATAAGCATCACGAACACATAAAATATTTGGCCGTTAGCGTTTGAACGCTGCGGCACGAATTTTAATGTTATATATATATATATATACCGTTAATTTGATGTTTATTCCGAAAACATTGTATGCATCATGGGACCGGTATTCCCAACACACACAACGTGCGGCAACATGTCTTTAACAGACGTCGCTCCTTTTGTCAAGTTTCTCTTTCAAGCATAGAACGAGTAGACGGAGTGGGAAGAACATTACGTTAAATTTAAACGGCATGGGAGGCCGCTCTCATAGTATCCGTTTCTCTACTGTGAAGGTGGACATTTTTTACGGAGGATTCGAGGGCGTGAGTTAGTGCATACTGACAGGCTGTCTGAATCCATCAATACATAATTAAAAGATGATCAAGGAGGGTGCGGTTACATGGTAGGCCACCCACATAACAATCCCGACAAAACTGGAAAAGTGCAAGTGGTGTTTTTAGTATGATATTTCGCAATATTTATTCTAAGACATGACATGAAGTTCGCAAGTAACACTACTTTTCGTTACGTAGAGAAAAATAATCGCGGGTTTTTTCACTTTTTGCTAATCTTAACCCTCGAAGGGCCAAGCTAACATCCGCGGCTTCTCAAGTAGGGTACAAAATGGACCCCAAGCTATGCGAAAGTCTATTGATTTCTAAAATAATCATTATATTAATTTTACAGGTTTATTTCCTGCGTTTATAGCGTTTTGTTCAATTTCGGGAGGCCCTGAGTTCGACTCCAGCGGCCGACCATTATGACTGACGTTTTTGCACTTTTTTCATCAGTCGCACAAGGGCCATCTAGTTGATGGTTTCTACTCTGTGCTTTGTTTTATTGTAATGGTATATTACTTAAGAAATTCTGGTTGTGACTGTCTATTATTGTGGAGTCGTGGTGCTCAGTTGACAGAAGATTAACACATTTCTTTCTTTCTTTTTCTTTCAGTTTATATAAAATTCAGGTGGTCATGGTGCAATATTGGCATAGACCTCATAATAGGTGGACTTAGCACGCTTCCCCATTTCTGTTTGCGCTGAAACTAATCCTTTTCTGTTCAGAGCACGTGATTTTGAATTCATCCGCTAGGTAACTCTGGTATAGACCTCATAATAGAATATAACGTCTAAGCCAGAGCTACCTAGCGGATGAATTCAAAATCACGTGCTCTGAACAAAAACCCATTAGTTTTAGCATAGACACAAATAGGGAAGCGTGCTAAGTCTATCTATTAGGAGATCTACGGTATTAGTAAATGCAAATTGTGATGATTTTTTTAGTTCTTATGTTACTAAGGGGCTCCATGGGTATGTTGCTTCTTTTCTTGGTGTCCCTTTTAGAGTCGGTCTAAGCTGGGTACGCCACTGCACTAGAACAAAGTCCGGAGGTCGTCCTCTGCGAGGTTCATCAGTAAGGCTCACATCTCCCGAACGAAAGTACTGGAACCAGTGCCTGGCGGTGCGTTCGTTCATGGCATTCTTACCAAATGCTTGGCGTA
The DNA here is from genome assembly GCA_022664845.1 of Lepisma saccharinum. NCBI lineage: Eukaryota > Metazoa > Arthropoda > Insecta > Zygentoma > Lepismatidae > Lepisma > Lepisma saccharinum. The sequence goes on along the minus strand of JAGDQP010007315.1, from coordinate 53,369 downwards.
TGCGACGACTTGATGCGGCAGCTGATAGGCCCACTTTAAAGTCATACAACAAACACACGCGAACAAGCTGCTTCGATACCTCCATTTCTCTTTTACACCGGACGAGCTATGACTGCTGTGTGTGAGCACCGTGCCTGCATTACTGAAGATCGCTTGGCAGGCACATGCGTCATTTCATTTCTCTCTGTGTGCGCATGATTAACGGGACGTCAAAAACAGCAAAAACTTTTTTGGTTACCTTGTATTATTGAGGTTTTCCATTCCTTTGGAAGCTCCTCCTTTCTCTACATACCGGTTATCGATTTATGCAGTTTCGTGATTAGTGCCGTTCCTCCCGCTTTAATTAATTCGCCTCCAATATTGACTATTCCCGGTGATTTGAATTTTTCAAAATTCTTTATCGACATTTCGACCTCGATCTCGCTAGGTTCGGGTATCCACGGTTCTGTGGTATAGATTTCAAATTCCTGTTTGTTCTCCTTTGTGTATATTAAGAAGTTTGTCGAAATAACTTTTCCACACATCGACAATTTTAGTCGGATCCGCCTGCAGATCTCCGTATTCATTTCTAATCATCTCTAACCTCGACTGGTAACCTTTTCTTAACGAGTTTACACCTATGTATAGATCTTGTACCGGTATGTTATTTGTCTTCCCGTTTTCCTCCATCTCCTGAAACTTCTGCATCAGATATTCTCGCTTTTTGTTTCTGAACCCTCGTGTGGTGTTGTGTTTCGCGTTACCGTAGTGGTTGGTATTTGCTTAGCTTTTATTACTTAGCCATCGCTGCCTTGCTTGTTTTCGTTCCTTATGAAGTTTAAGGCATTCTTTATCATACCAAGGCTTGTTTTTTGGCGTTTCTTCAAACCTACATGTTCCTTCTCTGCGCCCTTCATTGTATCATGAATTGCCTCCCACATCTTATTTACATCAATTGTATTATTAATATCATCTTCATTATTATAACTCGAGTCGGCTAAGATTTCGAACCTATTTGAGATTTCGAGTCGGTAGTCTGCTTTTACGCTTGGATTATTTAATCGTTTAACTTCGAATTTCAGTTGTTTTGATCCTTTGTTTTCTCTGTTCGCGATGCATAGCTTTTCCCTCACTTTTGTGATCACTAATTGATGGTCGGTGTCGTCTTCCGCTCCTAAGACCTAACATCCGCCTACTTTTAAATATTATAGAAAAGAGAATTAAGAAAAAATATTAATATATTTAATTCGTGCAGTGAAATTGCAACTCACAATCAGACAAGTTTCATGCCATAGTGTAGTGTTTAATAGCGTTGAACATGGCGTAATTTGTACCTACAAACTACGATGTGCGGACAGCATTGATTTTTTGTTACCATTTGAAGAAAACTGCTGCAGAATCGCATCGCATGCTTGTCGAAGCTTACGGTGATCATGCTCTTGGTAAGTCACAAAGCTATGCGTGGTTTACAAAATTTAAATATGGCGATTTTGACGCGAGAAACGAAGAACGTGGAAGACCACCGAAAAAGTTTGCAGACAGCGAATTGCAAGCTCTGTAGGATGAGGATAACGCTTAAACGCAACAACAACTCGCGGATCAATTCAATGCGACATGACAAGCAGTTTCCATACTGTTAGGATTCTATTTCGAGAATCCTAAGCGTAAAAGATCATGGGTAACACCAGGAGAACCGGCGAAATCGGCTGCAAGACCAAATCGCTATGGATCGAAGACAAAGCTTTATGTTTAGTGGGATCAGAAGGGAGTGATCTATTATGAACTGCTGAAACCTGGCGAAACCGTTAATACCCAACGTTACCGACAACAAATGATCGATTTGCATCAAGCTTTGCGGGAAAAACGACCAGAATGTGAACAAAGACAACATAAAGGGATTGTGCTTGACGATAATGCACCCTGCCACACAGCAAAACCGATCAAGGAAACGATTACGACGTTTGGCTGAGAAATCCTTCCGCACGTGGCTTACTCACCAGACTTGGTACCTTCCGATTTTCACTTATTTGCATCCATGGGACACGCACTTGCTGACCAGCGCTTCACATCTTACGAAAATGGCTTGATGACTGGTTTGCAGCAGAAGAGGCACAGTTTTTTTGGTCTGGCATCCACACATTGCCGGAACGATGGCAGAAATGTATCGCTAGCGATGGCCAATACTTCGAATAAAATAGTTCTTGGCATTGCCATCCAATCATTGTGTCTTTCCTGTACATAAATTTCGGTTTCATATTTATGCACCTGGTATTTTTTACAGTGTAACAAAAAAAATCATTGAGTTCACGTAGCGCGGATCCGTAAACGTCATCTCAGAAATATCAAAAGCTTGATGTGTTTAAACACTCCAATTCGAAACATGTATTGTGTATTGGCCAAAAGCCGCGTATTCAGGCACAGTGAAGAGGATATGTTGAATAGGATATAAGCTTAGATAGGAAATTTGACAACGGCTAATATAATTACAATGCCATTCAGCACCAAACGAATATGATATAAAGCTGTCGAACAGGTATAGAATCACAAAAGACCATAAATAAATTGAAATTAAAGGTGCAGAAGCAGTCTCTGGGTAGAGCTGAAATGCCACTCAGCCCCGAAATAATGTGGTATAAGACTGTCAACAGATGCAGAAGTCAGTAGCCCGAGTTGAAATACCAGTCACCCCCAAATGATATCCTAAGGCGCGTTCCAGGCCAAGGCACGGGCTATACGATATACACCGTGCCCAAAGTCCCAGTACCATTACAATCAATCAGTGCCCAAACACTACATAATAAACCTAGAACAATATAGTTATTTTTGGAAAATGTTCTGCTAAGTTTTGTTTACATTTAGTCCACCTTGCTGCAGCATAGCAACACCCTGAGTGTGCACAGATTCACCTATTCGTTTGCGAAGTGTAACAAGATTTGTAACAAGGGTTTGGTAGACTTTATCCTTGATTTATCCCCAAAATATTTTTTTAAAATTCCAACAAATGTTTTCAAATACATATTTGTCTTAAACAATTCGTACTAAAAGTAAAACACAATTTTGTTTATGCATGATTAAAAAGAAAAACATGAGACGCGCTCTCATATACAGTCACTTTATAAATACTTCAATTGGCCCCATGCTTTTCTTTTTAGTCATTCATAAACATTCTTTTTTACTTTTTAGTACGAACTGTTTAAGAAAAATATGTCTTAAAAGTTTTTATTATTATTATTATTATTATTATTATTATTATTAGTTATTTCGGTGTTCGGCTACCGCTACTTTTTCTCAAGCTTATGTTTTGTGTCCCCAATCCTAAAATGTTCTGCAACCAGTCAAACCCAAGTTCGTTGCAGGCTAGTATTTACTTTAGGATAAAGAAGTCCATATTAAAAAAAATATATTAAAATATGCTTTTAATACATGTAAATATATATATAATTATGAAAGCAGCAGACCGAGATATGTGGAAAGAAAAGGGGGAGGCCTTCATCCAGCAGTGGAAAGAAAATGGATGAATATGATGATGATATTAAAGTAACAATGGAATATTGTACTGTCACTCGACTTACGTCACTGTGCAAAATGTTCAATCATTCCATAACGTCGGGAAATAAGTTAACGTTGCAGGATTTAAGAACACCACGAACCATTGTGAACTAAAGAAAAGAATGTTAAAAATCCAAAGGGGTGATATCAGATTAGCGTGGAGGCTAGGTGATTAGTCCATCACGACCTATCTATATATCTTCCAAGGAAATATCTATCTAGAAGTTCTCGAGCGTTGAAGTGTCGTTACATTAGAATTTGGAAGATAATACCAATCAATATAAACAAAACTTATAGAAACGTAGAAAATTTTGAAACAACTCTCATTACAGTAGTTTCTGTGCTGATTGATGGGACTTTATGGACACCCGGTATTAGTTTACCTCCTATTTACACAGAGAATGTACATTTGTGAGGGGCCAAGAAAATTTAAGGTGGCTCCTCCTAAGCTCCGTGTCTGTAAGGTATATGGACGTTAACAGATGTAAACTCAGTCAGTAGCCACAAATGCTCATGGTTTCGGAAGACATATATACTGGTGGAGTTCTCAGATAAAAACCTATGTTTTGTGCTCTCTGAGACTGGGAGGAGTTTGGGGTACAGAAATGTGTCACTAAAATACGTTAGCAACAAGCTATCCATATCTGGGTTTATTGTCTACTCTTCAAAAGCGAAATGAATGAATGCTGGTAGTAGCAGTAATGTTAACCTGACTACCGTGTCTGAAACATAAAAGATGCTTTTGCGAACTCGTAAAAAAAAAAAAAAAAGTACCATTCGGAGATCTCGCCGTTATGCAAAGTACAGTGAATGTATGGAAGAAAAAGACTGGCAAAAGGTCATGTTTACAACTAACAGGGAACTTCTTTGTTGCTTTTACTGCTAACCCCGTAAGACCTTGGTCGGCAGCAGCTGAAAAAGGTTTTTGCTTTCCTCATCCAACGAACCGGTAAAATGACGAAAGAAGAGAACGAGCGGATAATGGCCAGAGGCAGGTAACGGGAATATGCGAGGGAAGGAAGGTCACTCAAGCCAGGTGTCTATGATCAACAACTGAAGAACGATCAACCGCAAGATCCATCCTCCTCACCGATATATGAACAGCAGCAGCATTCTAGCATCGCTGATGAAATTGTCAAGCACAACCAAAATTTTAAACAACCACAATTAAACTGAATTAACCCTCACTTTGTATGGTCCAAGTTAAGGTGCGCTCGAGAATTTGTGGGGTACTACGAGATCGTGAACTTGTACAACTTTTATTCTTACCCTCGAATAAGCCCAAATCAAAAACTTTGTATGAACGTGACATTTGCAAACAAAATCAAAGTTTTCTTCAAACTTCCTTCGTTGGCCCAAAGTAGTCTCCAAATGGGAGGCCTTTTTTTTTCGTTCAGGAGCTCTTCAACTCTGACCAATCACGTAGCTCAAATGTTGTCAATTCGTATTCCAGTAGTAGATGATTAATGCATGTTCTGCGAACAAGAGGGAGATGGAAACCGCCAATATTTCTGCAATACTTCCAAAAGAGTTGTGAATGAAAAAGAGTTGTCTATTTGAAAACTAGTACAGTGGTGCATTCACTTACAAGAAGATAATTATTTTATGTGGAAGGTTTTGTACGGAGTATTGTGTTTTAAGACCCCTTTATCCACGGCGTCTCTGCGACGCGTAAAGAAGGTCGCAAAAACAGCCCGTTCTCTAAAACAATGACAGCAAATGGGTCTTTTTATGCACCTGCGTAACTTTTTTTGCTGCCGTGTTCTGAAAAACAGGCTGACATGTTCTAGAGAACTTGCCATTTCAATCTTGTACTTTTCAGCCGAAGTATTGCCAGGAGTACCTTGAGTCTGGTTGCTCAGCGGTTTCCCTCAAGTGGTTATCGCATGCAAAAAAAGTCACTGGTAACGCTACCTACGTCCACATTTTTTTTTATTTTGCCCATAACAGTAACACTCACGACACGCAGTAAGTGCATAAAAAATGTACAAAAGAAAACTTCTTGCAGCCTACCCTCTTGCTGCTAGCCACAAAACGCCATTCACAAAAGGGCTCTTATGACGGGGCAAAAGTTTGAAATAGTAAAGAAAGAAATGGAAGTCTTCGAATTCTGAATATGGAGAAGAACGCAAATAATCGGCTGAAAAGAATAGGTAAGAAGGAAGTGTTGAAGAGAGTATGTGAGAGAAAGACAATACAGGAAAGAAACAGAAACAGTTTAGGACATTCGTTACGTAGAGGATTGAAGAATTGAAGCGAAAAGAGGGAGAAAACGGGTGTTATTTCTTGACAATACAGAAAGACAAATCGGACTAAGAGAAAGAGGAAAGACCAAAATATGAATGAATGGAGAGGGATTAACTTTCCTTCAAAGACCAGGCGCTTTCAACAGACCATCATTCTCGATGATTCATTGAATTCACTAGGTAATCGTGATAACAAAGAGAGGTCATCAGTATTACGCATGAGTAGAATGTGTACAATGGTATTACTCGATACAAACGTAGCATATTTTACACTTAGCAAAATTTTCTGTTGTGAATGATGTGAAGCATCAGGTAAAAATTCAAAGACAATAGCGCTGGCCTCTTTTATTACAGTGGAGATACCACAAACAGAAGTATCCAGGAAGTTAAATACACGTATCCTTGGACGAAGTGCTAATGATAATAAAAGCATAACCCACATTGTTTACGTATAATAAATGCAGAGGAAGTTGGTTCCGCAATATGAGCGGAAAATTCTGTTTTATGTAAATGTAATAGCCTGGCATAACGTTTTGTTTTATATGTGACCGAGTGCTGGTGATTACTCTTCCGGAAAGAAATAAATGGCGTCTTCAACACACATCATTCTCAGTGTATGTGTTTGTGTTGATAAGTTAGCAAATGAAGGATTGTATGGGTAGTATAGATACGGAAATTATAATAATAAAAAACGATGTTCCGGTTTCCAACAAAAAATACTTCATGTTTTTTCCCCATTTTTCACAAACTCTGGAACAGAAAGAATACATACTATTGATGTTATATTACTTCTTGTGTGGACTAAATCACATAATGTTACATGGACATCTGTCGAAGGCATCTTCCAGAGAAAAGGAAGACGAAACAAACGATCAGCCACTAGCGTAGCTAACCATTCCGGAAACGTTTAGCAGAATTGAGGAAAACTACGGAAAACCTCAGTCAGAATGTCTTATGTGACCGGAGATTGAATCTGCAACCTCTTCCCAGTGCCCATAAGTAGATTTATCAGTAGTTTCACCACTAAACCAAACAATTCGACAGGGTGAGTCGTGAAGGCATACACATACGGTTTAACAGCTTTACCCTTTTAGGCTCATTTGCTGGACTGTATCCAGGATAGTTTCTATCTAACGTATTCCGCAATTGTTATATACGATTGAAGAGACCGAGTGCTTATTCACCATCACCATTTACATAATGACATGGAACACATTTTGTGACGTCCTCAGCTTGTAGGGTAAAGTAAGGTGATATGGCAATATTATTATAAAGCTTGCTACTAGGAACGCTAGTGGTGTCGGGTTCCACATATTTTAACACAGTATATAAAGTGATGCTCGCTTCAACCTACGATCTCCCGCGTCAAGACCAGTGCACTGTGAAACAAATGAAATATGACGTTATTTATAAAATACTGCCAAATTACCTTATTTTACCCTATATTTGTTTAGAGACTTTTGCACTACCCTGTACATCGCTCTGAGTCAACATATCAGACTCATTACCATTTGCAGTAAATTCCTCAAAACTACTTCTTCATTTTCAATTTTGAAATCTCACACAGGATGGGAGGCCGCGCGCTGGGATATATGTGGGAAGTTTTGTTACAATCGTGCAAACATTTAGTTCTGGGATGGGTTCACGTAAAATGGCACATTTCTCTGTCCCCTTCAAACTATTTTTCCGCAGAGAAGAAAAAACATGTATTCGCTTATTTTATGTCTATTGTGTATGTGCGAAGTGTCATCCAAATCTTTCATGCCTTGGCATCACTTTACGCGTTGCCTGAAATGTATTCAGCTCAAACCGTTTTTCCGCAGGTAAGAAAAAACACTTATTCTTTAATTTTATGTGTACACCATGAGGAAAACTCGGCGGGCCTCGGATGGCCCGCCACGATGGTTGGTTGGCCACGCGGCGGTCCGCCGAGTTTTCCTCATGGGGTAGTTTCTACCTGGCAAGTTTCGTGGAAATCGCTGTGCATCAATTTGCGGATGTTCCTTGTTAGTACGCATGCGTAGCACTTTCTGTCCCCTGCTTGTGAGCGAGTGCAGAAGACAAATACTGACATTTGACAGTTGTGTTACATTCTCAGCGTATGAAAGAGAGGAAAAATTGCACGTGGCGCCACGTGGTAGAAGAAGGAAACGTACACCTGCCCATGGAGCGAAAGCTGCAAGGCATTGCACAAATACACACTGAGGTCACATTCGCTCCGCTGACACCGCTCTGTACTCCTTACACTTCCAATGCACACAGTGTAATCCCAAGCGAACAAACCCTACAGTTTTCTTTCTCAAACAAGTTCTATGCAAATAATGCGTGAATCAGAGTTTATGAAAATTTATTCTTAACAAAATGAGTACAATGTGTGTCTTTAAATATAAATAAAGCAATCCTGTAAAACTAAGTGTGCACGAAGTGTTGAAAACGCACCTTCAGAAAACATCATAAACCGCTTCCACTCTTCGTGCATATTCATTATTTCTCTTTCTGACCATAAACCTACGAAATTTTCAGAAAATGTGTACAAAATTTGTAAAATAAGTGTGTGCAATTTACAGTGTGGTCATATTGGTTTGTCCCACTAAAGAGAGAATTTTTCAATTACTCACCTCATCTTCGGGCAATCACACGCATGTGAAAACACGCAACCAAAAGACATTAAACATGCAGAGAAAAAAAATAAAGGATTTTTTTTATAACATAAACTGCTACTGCACATAAAGAAATTGTTTCGCAGAGTTTTGTTAATGACACTTGGCTACAGGCGTTGACTTCGGGTACACTTTGGTCACGCTAACATGCCCCGAAACGAAATATATAGGACACATTCAGCATGCGTTTGAACTTCGTAACTTTTTAAGAGATTTTCTTCTCCCCGAAAAGAGAGAATATAGAAGGGAAATTCGTCTCTTAATACGTTCACACGCTTCTCCATATTTTTCTTATTCTACAAAACGAAAAATAAAGGGACAACATTTTTCAATAATAGCTTCGAACATTGGAGCAATTCAATTGAAGTAAACAGCCGCGGGAAATACACGAGAAGCTATTTTGTTCGAGAGAGTTCACGTAAAATGTATTCGTCTGAAATGTTTCTGTTATTATTCTAATAGTAATCGCCTTACCAATAACGATTTTGAACGAGTGGATTTAAGAACCTACGCAAAGCTCCCTTCAGATAGTCCCGTATTGCATTACAGGATATTTCTTGAAACCGTTTTTAAAACAATATACAAATTTTGTTTATTAGAATTGAGTTTTAACCACTCAAGCTTCCTAAGATTACTACGGAGGTTATAAACCATCACCGGATATCTTGGAAATGTCCCACGTAGATTCCTATTACGCATAGACTGTTCAAAAACAACTGAGATTAAATAAAAATGTTACTACCACATCTCTAAAGGACAAGTGTATTCAATATAGACCTATTTGTAAAATATTCCTGTTACATCTAAAGAATGCTTTCAGCATACGCGCACATCCCGGACAGGAGATATTCGTAGACTGTTCTACACATGGACCAGAATTAGTGCTGTTACCGCCCATAAAATTCATTTCATCTTTTATCTTACATGTACCAGAAACATCCTAGGATATAGTTAGAGATGCTTCAATATTCCCGCGGAGATATTTGCAGCATATTTGTTTTTAATATATCTGTGTTGTGTGAGAATTGGACTTAGCAAATTTCCCAAATTCGATATGGAACATCGATACCGCTGGCGAAGAGCAAACGATACAAATCAAATATCGAACATTAGATATAGTTCATATAAAATATTATTGAATATCGTTTCTATCCAAAAATCCTTGGATGCTGTTCATATTGAAGTATCTTTGGAAACCGAATATCGCGGATATAGAAAAATAGCTACAAGTGGAAGCTTTTATCACATCAACAGTTTGATAGCTTGATAACAATATTTCGATATTTCCGTCTTACTGATCGTATATCTGTTATATGCTCAACTAAGTAATAAGGACCCAAAATTCCTCTTTAATTAGAGAGAGATAACCCACACAACCATAGAAAAAATATGATTACGCTTTTTTCGCATTCATCTTACATCTGTCATAATCTAACTTATCGCTGTTGTCGGAGATACCCTGAAGCGCCTAGGGTCTATTTGACAACAAACAGCAATACATCAGATTGAAGTCTGATAAATGCAAAGAAAACATAATCACGCTTTCTGTGGCTGTTTTTGTTATCTCACTGATGCCCTTGATTTTTAACTGAAGAATATACATTCAACACTTACTTTATTTCTTTCAATTTAATAGTTTCTCATATTTCATTTCGAAGTGTCACTAATTCACCTCCTCATTTGTTTCTGGAACGAACGTTCGCGATTTCTTTTTAAATAAATAAATAAAAATATATATCCCAATGTAAACAATATTTTTTCTAAAGTAATTTCTTAGAAACTTTTGCACGCAGATGTAAGTTAGGTTTTAATTTCAATTCCAGACGTAAATAGCTTCCAGGCGCAGAAGAAATGAGTGTTTGACATTAAAATGATTATTTCTTTTTAATGTTTTGCGGATGTGTCACTTATGACTTCCGGATAAACAACTTTCTTCTTTATAGGTCTCTCGCACGCAAATGAGTCACAGTGACAGTTTTCTTCTCTCCAATGGATACAGAATACAACAATCATATACTATTTCACTGATTGTAGAGAGTGTTAATGAAGATTTACCTATTGTTTTGATTCTTGATCAGTGGTACATGATTTGCGGAGCAGCCAATACATTAGACAGTTTTTGAATAAACCTCGTTTATTTTACAGCTCACTTCAAGCTCAGGACCTTATACCCACTTCACGCTCAAGACTTTGTACTCACTTCAAGCTGAGGACATCGCACTCACTCGAGCTTGCTTTAAGCTCAGGACTGGAACTCACTGGTAGCTCAGCACCTCACTGACATCCGCTTCAAGCTCACAACTTCGAATTTACTTAAGGCTGAGGACATCGCACTCACTTTAAGCTCAGATCCGCGGACTCACCTGACGCCAGGGATATCGCACTCAATATCTGCTTGGGTTCGGAGGATAAAGTAAGCATGAGAACCGAACTCATGAGCGCCGCACTCACGAGTTGAACTTTGAACAGCTTTGCCACGCTGAATTTGAATTTTATTTTAAGGCCTTTAGGCAACTTTGACTCAGGCCGTATGGATGATGATGATGGAATGAATTGGTGGCATGAATAAAGTGAGAGGAAACGGGAGCACACCGAGAAAACCCACGCACACGGCGTTTGTCCACCACAAAGCCCACAGGAATCGATCCGACGACCCCTAGCACCAGAGAGCTTTGCCATGCTCTATACCCCTTAATACCACGAATGTCTGGAGGGAGCGACAAATTTGACAGAATTTACAGTTGCGCCAGATAAGTTTTGAGTATGATAAGCACTTTCTGTAACTAATGAACCTATCCTGTTTCCTTTCAGTCCCAGCAGATAAGGTAAGTAATCTTCATTTACCCACTAAGATAATGGACTTATGACGTGATGTAGTGCTTTCTTATGATTGGCAGTTTGGAATTAGTTAATAACATACTGGATTTCTAACTGCACAACTCATGTTCAAATTTCGCTTCAACTTCTCTTTCTCTCAGTATACCTGAAAACTTAATTATGGCTGTTTTTTTGTGAGCCACGTTACTGGAAACTAAAATATACACCTAAAATATCATCAAATGCATTTTATCACAACGTATTTTGGCCTGAAAAATTCTGTACGTTCAGTAAGTATTCATGAACTAATAACTATTCGATTATTAACATTTACAGAAACACACAATGACTAATCCATAAGATTCAACTGTGTACACTGTCTTCAAATAGTAATAATCACATTTCTACACTATACCTACTTACATTCGAGCGCAACAAGAATGAAGATTTTTAATTCTCTTGCTTACTTGTATTTACATCGAAGACTTAACTTCCAGATTAATAAATACAGTACTGATTCCAGATTCCAAAATTAAATACAGTATTGTCATCTAGCGATGAAAAATCAAACATACCAGTTCATTCTTTCTGTCCCCAGACGTTCGTTAATTTTCTTACGAGTGTATGTATGGAAGAGAAAAGGTTAGAAGTTCTAAATGAAAATGGAAAAAAATATTCTTAAAAGAAATAAGTTTATTTTTTTCTCCCCCTTCCATTACTGTAGGTAACGGCTCTTCCTTCAGCTCTGTTAATAGAAACAATCGTTGCCCGTTTCACGCTATGATCTTCAGAAGCTGCTGCTACATACATTTAAAAAAAAATAATGAAGACTCTGCTTTTGCGTGCTGTAGCTATGTGGACAGTGAACAAAAATACTTTTGCTCCGGAGAATTTTTGTTCTGGCGACAAATTGGATGCATTGTACTCATTCTTTGAAACCTACTTCTGACGACTACAAAAAACACTAAAATGGAGAAAAACAGTAGCTTAGCTTTCATACGTGAAAGCTGGAATTATTTATTTTTTTATTGCATTCATGTGCATGAAAGCTGTAATGACATCTATGCAAAACGGGTATGACAAGTACCAATGTTAAATAAATGTGTTTCACGTGTCAAGGAAAACATACTGAACTACATACATCTATGAAACTTTGATATAGTTTAACCTTTCACGACGATTTTTCTTGTTTTGTAGATTTCTTCGTTCTTTGAAAAAAATCATGTAATCTTCAAGCAGTCTCTTCAATTGAGAATTATTCACTTCTTCCTATTGCTAGGCGTCAACTTTGGGCTCAAAGTTGGAAACGCTGTATCTCCAAAATGAAGGGGAATTTCACCCTTCATAGGAACATTTTTACTTCTTTTGATGTCAGGAATCACCTCCTTTATTCTGAATCACTATGGATATATCCTTTATTTAACTTCTGTGAATTTCGAGGTTTCGCCCCCATCTAGCTGCGCTCCTCCTTGTCCATCGCACCTTAAATTTTAGCATTCTCCATACCTCACCATTCTCTATCAGATGCACTAGGTTTAATTCGGAACTTTGCGACAACATATCGTGACCCTCCCTTGTCACTTTCCTCCCAATAAATTGAAGAACTCATTTGCTAAAAGTGAACAACAGCCATGATATACTGTAACCAACAATATGTACAAGAAGTGTTAGAAAATTAACCCTGAGTATCTAAGTATGCAAAAGTGTTCATCATTCATCTTCAGGAATATCGGGCCACAGTGGTTCAGTTGGTAGACACCTCTGGTTCTAGGGATCGTCGGATCGATCCCTGCTCATGCCATTTGGGCTTTGTGGTGGACAAACACCGTGTGCGTGGATTTTCTCGGGGTGCTCTCGTTTCCTCCCACTTTCTTCATTCCGCCAATTCATCCCATCGTCATCCATACGGCCTGAGCCATAGTTGCCTAAAGGCCTTAAAATAAAGTCAATCTTCAGAAATATAAGTACATTCAGCACGCTTCCTTGACCACATTAAACATTACTCCTTGACCACAAAACTATGAAGATTTTAAGTCTAAAATAACTCATTTTTTATATTGAATCAACTTTTCCAAATTTTCTTTTCTTTTCTATTCATAC
>JAGDQP010007315.1:28411-39918 GCA_022664845.1 Lepisma saccharinum | reverse complement strand
CTTGGTCACGTCTTTAGGACATCATCTTCATCCGATGTAATGCAATGGCAAACCATCACTGGTTCACCTTGCCCAGGGGACACTCCGGTCTTAGATCTTATAGGGGCCTACAAGTAGTCCCTCATCATTAATACAGCTAACGGATTACGAAAAACTAATACTGTTCAAGAAAAACGTCCAATTTTGGCCAAAACGTGATTAATGCAGTTTTATACAGTATTCGGAAGGCCTCACATATTGGTTACATGACTCTTGTTGTGAACATATTAATGTAAAAAATAAATCTATTATGTAAACCGTTCATTTAGTTTGTATGGCTCTCAGGTACAGAAATGATCTCAATGTCTTGCAAACACAGTTAATTGAAAGGTCTTCTTGAAGATGTTACAACGGAAAGTGTTGTATTATTAAAACAACACAAAAACTGAACAATACGAAGCGGAATGAAGATACTGCTTCTGTGATAAATGACTCATGCTCTGTAGAACTTACCAAAAGATAAAAACATTAACATGAGGAGAGAGAAAGAAATACTGAGATTTGTATCATTCACAATCTAATAATTCATCTTAATTCTTGGTTATTTAAATAAAATAATCATAGCAAAGCATCTTAATATCTTGTGGCTGTGGCACTCAAACATGAAATTGTTCTCACGACAAAATTTCATTCATCTTTTCACACTAGACGAACTCTGAAATAGTCCGGGAAAAAGATTCAAACAGAGAAGAACACCTCTCTTTAACTCTTCAAAAAAGTGTTCACATTTTGTTTATCTCAACTATTACAACTGTTGTACACTTACATTGTCAAGTGTAACAATTCTGTAGGCATAATTAAACAGCCCGGGAGAAAATCGATCAACAGACTTTTAAAAAACTATTTCTTTTTCAGCAGCGGAGAAAGATACTTCAGCAGCTCCATACAATACAAGGTGTCTATAAAGCTACATAAAAAGGTAAGGGTAAGAATATCCCCTATACGTGGCGTGAACGGTGCATGGGAGATGTGGAGGTAGTGCTCGATCTACGGCACGAAATGAAGTGGTGTGTCAGTCCCAAGCTCGGCCGTCTTTACTTCCCAAGGTGCTCAAAAGCACCAGGGACACTCTGTGATACACAATTTGGTAGGAGGCTGAGTGCACTTCAGAGCACCAGGCATTGAGAGCACCGAAGAAAAGCCTCCAGCGTCCTGATCGGGATTTGAACAGTGGCCGCTCGATTCGTAGTCAGACGCGCTACCGCCTGAGCCATGGCGACACCTATAAAGCTACATACAATAAAAAGTATAATTCTGCTCTTCATGTTTGCTTTTCTTCTCTTATTAAACCATAGATATCTAACACTTAATGGCAAAAATCTCATTTTCGTCTTACAATGGACTCTGGTTATTCTTTTTCTCATTACTCTTCAAATATCATTACATTTTTTTAAAATATGACAACAAATATTAAAATTTCCACACAAACTTAATTTTCGAAGGAGTAATTGGGGAGCTGCATGTTATACTGGCCTCTAGTAGATCAGACACTCTTTGCGTTTAGCGGCGGCTTTTAATCCTCCATATCTTTAAGTATTATACCTACAAAATTTACTTGCCATATTTCGTCACTAGAGGCCAGAAGAATAGCATGTGATAACATTTTGTGTTTATATAAAACTCATTATCTCAAAATTTACCTTTACCGAGCGGCCGTAACTCAGTTAGAAGAGCGTTGGATTAGCATTCGGAAGATCCTGGGAACGATCCAAGCGGCCACATTTTCCCTGACTGAGGTCTTTCCTCAGTCACACCAAGCAGATGCCGGGATGATACTTACTAACTAGATCCTGGGCGACTACCTTTTAACATTTTCTTCCCTATCCTATCCTAGCCTGAGCTTGAGATGCCTGAAGACCATAAATAAAATTAAAATTTTCAGTTTGTAGGTTACGCCCATCCTGCATTCAACTCCTCAATTATCACCTAATTTATTCATACTGCACGATATAACCAGATATAATAGAAGTTAATCTATAATAGAAGATTAACGTCTGTATCGTTAATAGCCCAGTTGTAGAGCATCCGCCCGGCACGTACAAGACACATTTTTGATTATAGGTGAGACTAGCGACTGTTTAATCTTTCAAATTCTTTCGACGGAATGTTCGAAAGTGCGAGGTCAATTCCGGAATACGGATTCTTTTTTTCAATTCAGGAATAATCGGAAATTCGAACATTACGAAATTCCGGAATCCTGATGTCCATACCGGAATTCCGAACATCCCCTCCCACCACACACACAAACTGTGTGAAATAAAATTAGCAACTTTACTAAGAAGGCTTAGCAATAAAATTAACAAGAAAAGAAGGCCTGAGATGCCTAAAGGTAACAAATAAAATAGCATTAAAGAAAAGGCACTAACCCTATTTCAGGTTCCTCTTCTAGTCTAACGTTTGCTAACTTATGTTTTTGGGCACATTAAGTTATCATTTTACTTCTTAAAACAGAGAATTTTGTCGTTAACATTCCGAACCACATCGTTTTCCAGTTTTTGTTTTACATTCCTTCACTCCTGTTCCATATATAACCACCACATCACTGTTGTTAGGTGTGTTGCAGACGCATTAGGGGTACTAGTAGTTTCAAGTCTTCGCACAACGAAGGAAAAATATTACAATATGATTAACAAAAAAAAAGTTTGTCAATAACTTTAAAATCTCTCGGCGGACTTCCAGGCCTACCTACGTTCTAAGCTACCGTACTGACAAAAACACGCAATACGAAACTCATAAATTATGAGGCATTTCGAAAACTGACCAGCAAAATTTAATACAATTTTACATTTTTGCGACCCGCTGTATAAATACTACAGTGAGCCACAAACCACAAGTGATTCAAGTAAAGTAACTTCTATTTAAACTAATAAGCCTCCAGTCGACGATGCCTCTCGGCGAACACTTTCCGGCAGGGATAGCTAAGCTATGGAGCAGGGCCTTAGTCTATGTAGTATCTCGACATTCACGTACTAAAATTATGATAAAACTTCCGCGAAACCTCAATCAGCTCGGGGCGGGACCCAAAATTTGAATCTCTCTAGGACTACTTCATTTAATAATATAAAAAAGGAAGACCCATATAAACAATATGCCTTAAATCAGAAAAGCGGAAAATGTCACCCTTTTTTCAACGAGAATGTGTTTTCATACAAACTGATTGACTTTCAATCGAAAACAGCCATTTTAACGAAACTGTCTCGCTTTGGATAGATGATTTCTGTTTTACTGATGTAATTTCTTCCTCAATTTTTTTTTTTTTTTTTTAAAGCGATTTCTCATTAGTTTACAGTTGCCCACAATGCATAATGGATTCTAGTCACAAATTCTTTATCTGCCATCCGTTTTAACCACGAAGGTTTAACCTGTGATGATGTACGGTTGTGAAACTTGGACACTGAATGCGCAAACGACTCAAAGATTGAGAGTAACACAAAGAGCAATGGAGAGATGCATGCTAGGAATAACCAGGAGGGACAGGAAGACAAATGAATGGATTCGCGCACAAACAAAGGTAGAGGATGTAATCAAGACTGCGAAGAAGATGAAGTGGAAATGGGCCCGTCACATAGCGAGACGAACAGATGGAAGGTGGACGACAAATGTACTACATTGGATTCTTAAAAAAAGAAACGACCGAGACGACGCCCAAATGCAAGATGGGTAGATGATATCAAGCGTTTTTCAGGATCTACATGGATGAGGATAGCAGCAGACCGAGATATGTGGAAAGAAAAGGGGGGATACCTTCATCCAGCAGTGGATAGAAAACGGCTAAATATGATGATTTATATAAACATCTTTGAGTGTTATTCGCAAGTACCTGATGCGATAAAGACCTTTCAAAGTCGTTTCGCAGTTGCCCGGCTAGCGTCGGCGATAGAGCACCCTGAGTTCGATTCCCGCCGAGATCAAGTTGTCTTTTCTCTATTTCCACATGGACTACGATTGCAAATTCATTTTAAAATGATTACATTATCATCGAAACAAATTTCAAGCGGAAATTACTCATTGTCAATGAAAATCCGCTCTAAAAGACTGGTCTCTCTTTCCGTTATCGTAAGATTAAATATTCCGCTCAATTCGAGCAGAATTTCGCTTTTCCGAATTTAGTTTGTAAGCTTTTTTTCTTTTTTTTTTTAAAAAAAAAAAAAACATTAATCACCATTTTCAGTCTATTTATTTCAATTCTATCTGCATCGCATAATTCTATTTTCTTTCATAAATTTGTGGTTTTGAATAGTGGTCTATATAACTGACTCTGGAACAGCACTGGTGACGAACAGGCCGCTGGCTTTCCTGGTTTCCAGAATTTTCATCAGTTTTACCAAACTATGTTGGGATGATACCTAAAATAAAGACCCCAGCTGTTACCTTTTCTACACCTTTGCTGAAAAAAACGCTGCCCCTCAGACTTGTAATGTAGAGCCTATTAATGTAAGTACCGATAAAATAAGAACAGTTCGAATAGCGTAACATAATGACTGATTTTTTTAAAAAATATATAAGTTATATATGAAAATAACACGAATCCAAAAGAATCGAGCCGGCTGAAAACCACCGCATAATATCATGGAAGAAAATCATTGTTCATAACTTCAATGAGTTCCTGGATTTAGGCGGTATTTTTCTCCCTTTCTTTATGTTTCATAGTAAATAGCTTGTCATCAGATTTGATGTATGCATTTATGTTCGCTACTTCTGAGGTCGTTGCCTGAATTGTTTTGACGTCCAGCTATTTTCACGTTCACCGCTCACAAGGTGCAAGTGCCGCGGATCACTGCTAGAGGGCATCAACAATACACTACTTGGCAGTGCTGGTTGGCTGCCGGTTCTCACGATGAACCTCACTCATTGGTTAAGAATGCCGGTGGTTGGATCACAGCCAACACACGGAACGGCACGTTCAGAGAAAATGAAATCAAAAGTTCCGGTGACTTTTCTCAGAATCATTGTTACAGATAACCTATTATGTTATGATCTACCAAGATGAAACGGTGATTTGATTGATTGATTCCAATTTAATCATAGCTCTCAACGTTATTTTTTCTTTACAGTGAAAGATAAGACTGATACAATCTTGGTATGTAATAAAACAGTTTTATACAATATACAGAAGCGTCTTGTCGGTCTGTTCACGTTTTCATAAACTGAGATGCCAAAATAATATAGACTCCGTCTGAGGTATTTCTAGAGATTCTCCTCAGTTACACCAGGTAAATGACGAAGTGGTATCTTCACCTTATGACCTGGCCGACTGCTGCCAAATCCTTTTTCCTACCCTATCCTGCTTTGTCATAGATACATAAAGGACATGAATAAATTCAAACAAAATTTAGGAAATGAAGATATAGTATTCATCCAACCAATGACTTTAGGACGTACGGGATTTTTATTATCTTTACAGACAACTCTGGAATCATTCCGATCGTTTCTTTGATTATTTGAGGATGTCCTTGGATACTTTCGAATTTTCAGAACCTAGGTTGAAAATTCTTCCCATGATTGAAGAACAGATATAACGGATAAATTGAAGCGTGGAAATATATAATGAGCTACGCCCAAAAATCTTCATTAAGCGAAAATCTAGTTTCTTCCAGGATAAATACATCACGTAAACCATTTGAACCGAATTTTATTTATGGCCTTTAGTCAGGTAAGGTTCAGGCCGGAATAGGGGAGAGAAAGGGATTTGGGAATGTGTCGGCCAGGGCCTATGATAAAGGTGATATCCCGGCATTTTCCTAGTGTGACTGAGGAAAAACACTGGAAAACTTCAGTCAGGATGGTCGGCCGCTGGGATCGAATCCACGAACTCCTTAATGATGCACCAAAGCACTACCACTGAGCTACGGCGGCTCGGTATGTAAACCATTTGTTGAATCTCTCTTCACTAATTTGAGATCAACTACCCGTTGCCCGTTACATACGTTACGCTTAGTACCACACACTAAATAATTACATTATTTAGTCTATGGTAGTACACCTTAAACCTTAAATCTACGAATCGACATTTTCAGCGCTTAGCCCATTATATATTTCCATTCTTCAATTATGGGGAAAACTAGCAAGCTACTTATATTAGTAAAAAATCGAAAGTCTCCAAGGACATCCTAAAATAATCGAAGAATCGATTGAGATGATCCCGGAGTTGTCTGTAATGGTGATGAAATTTCCCATACGTCCTTCTAAATGTATTAGTTGGGTGAATATTATATCTTCTTTTCCTACATTTTATGTTAATTTATTTATGGCGTTTAGGCATTTTTGGCTCAGGCCAGGATAGGAAGGGGAAATGATGTGGAAAGAAGTCGATTAGGACATCATTCCAAGGTAAAATACCGGCATTTGCCTGGTATGACTGAGGAAAAACCTTGGGAAAACCTCCCTAGTGCGGGTGATGTTATCTAAGCCAGGAATTCCCAAATGTGAAGATTGGACGCTCTACCAACTGATCTAGAGGAACCTCTCAGTTTCTTCTCCTTAAGACAAAATGGTGTTTACAGTTACTATTTTCCAGCAGCAAAGCGTTTTGAACACAACGAAGATTCTTCAATGGTATCATCTGTCGACCGAGTTTCTTTTCTGCAGAAATTTATCCTAAAAAGAATTTATCACTTGCTTGCTCGCTCCTGGTATGGCCAGGCTGTTGCTTTGCGCTCACTCTGTTGCAAGTTGCTTGTTTGCATCCTAAGGTATAGCTGCTCCCTTACCCAAATAAACACGGTATAGAGCACGCTGAAAGGTTTTTCTATAATGCGGATGCGGTTACCAAAAGAGGACAATGGAAGTCAGCAGAGAGTAGCCCTGTTTCAATGAGATACCTAAAAAATATCGTTCAGTTTACTTGATATATCACGTTAGTTCAAACATAAATAAAACAGCAGAGAATTGTTATTAGAAAGTTACTGTAATATGTTCGAAATCCTCTACATTGTTTTTGTTTGTTACAACTTTTTTCTCAAATGTATATATTTCTTATTTGACATTTGAAGACATGTAGAATTTTAAATACAGACATTTTTCTGTCAATGGTTCTTTATTTTCAGTACAATTTTAACTTCAAGTTATTAGCCAATGTTTGTACAAAAAAAAAAAAAAAAAATGGAAATTATCAATGATTCTGTCCTATATTAACTGATTTTCATGATTTAGCCATCAAACGGGAGACGATCGCTCTTAATATCCAGTGTTACTTCTACACAGCCATGGGTTCAGAAAGCATTTTGTCCAAGGCAACTTTTGGCATATCTATATGGAATTTCAATTCTTGTATTTTATACATGAACTTAGAAGTACTATTAACATCTTGACAAATTAGGCCTATATAAAAATGGCATACGAGATAAAAAAAAATAAAAATAAATAACTAGATATGATAACTTCGTATGCACAGCATGTATTTCGAAAAATCTGGCTTTACCCACTTTAGCATTAATTTTCTTCTATCTACAACGAAAACATGACGATTGTACTGTTCTTTATAGCTCACTTGGTTAAGGAAAACAAACCCGCCTGTTGATGCAATCTTGCAACCTAACTCTCAAAAACAAGCTCATCATATCTTTGCACATTTTAAACTGCACAAAAGCTATTTAACTCATTTTATACGTGCAAAAGAGGCCAAGTGGCTGTGGCTCAGCGGTAGAGCGTTGGCTTAGCATTCGGGAGGTCGTGGATTCAATCCCAGCGGTCGACCATACTGACTGAGGTTTTTCCTCAGTCGGACCAGGCAATACCGTGATCATACCTTCAACTTAGACGCTGTTCAACATCATCTTGCATCTTTTCCCTCCCCCTATCCTGGTCTGAGCCTTAAATGCCCAAAAGCCATAAATAAAATTGAAAATTGTGTGCAAAAGATATACACGAAACGTGCCATTTTAATTGTCTTCAAACAGAATATTTAATTTAAAAGTGTAATGGAGTAGATGACTGCGCCACCCTATGTATGGTATTAAGAATAACAAATTGTTTACTAGGGTGAAGATGAAATTAATTAGCATCTGAAGACTAATTTTGCTTTTCCGCTTCCAGTGAGCTAATATACATAGAAGGAAGGTAATAGGGAGGGAAGTAACGTGATAAGTATGATTTCCTCTATCTAGAGCCCAATTTTAGTAAAGGCAACTCCGCTACCCTAACAGCTAACAATGAGACCGTCAACAGGATCATACCAACACTTACTCTGAAATTTTGCTAGGAAAAATTACGTTCTAGAGAGAGGTAATATACAAAAAATAACTGCCCATATTAACTACAAGATACCGAGATAGGGGCTGGAATATTGGTCGAAGTGCACAAAAAGTATATTTTTGTACGATTCAATCAACAGAAGCCACTTCTACTTCATTTTCGTCGTGAAATGCAACACTGCCGCCACATCCCACGCCGCAGCACTCTTCGCCAGGGCGTATTTAGTAAGTAGTATGGATCCCACGAAACTAAATTTTTGTTTTGTAAAACAGGCAAAATTATTTTACCAAAACAAAATTAAAAAATCGAGGTGACCAGGGCCCGTAAAATATGTGTGTTATATATAAAACCGAAAACAAAACACACAGTGAGTAAATAAAACTCAGATATATAGCACACAATAAATAAAAACTAACGATAATGTATCCTACGAAACTAATCACTAACAAGTACACTTATCAATGGTTCAGAGCGCTTTCTCAACAAAACTTGACAGAGGAGCACAATACATCAGGGAACTTCAGAAAACGTTATTTATGATTAAAAGTAGTTTCGTCCATAAAGACGGGCGTAGTAGCCTGAAGTTCGATTTCAAACGATAAGTACTTTTTGTGTGATTTAAAACCGAAAATACGCGTTTATTTGTTTTTAAAGAAAGGAAAATAAATACGCATTAACGGACACTGGGAGGAATGCACTACCAGTTAGAGGGTAAGTTCACCATGGCCGCAATCTTGAATATTGTTCGATTGCTTTACACGAGAAGGGTGTCGTGTAATACATCAAGATGGGCTACAATTTCCCCAGAAATACATTGCTTGAAGTAAATTTTGTCATAAATTAATTTTTGAGGGTGATAATAAGATGTAACATTTACTGTATATGTGTAGCTGATCCGAAAGTACTCTGTTCTTTTTTTAAACATTGCAAGTAATGAAAATCTAATCGATACTAATTAATACTGGATACCATCCATGCAGTACTCATTAGTATCCATAAGATTTTCATTTCTTGCGTTGTTTAAAAAAGAACAGGGAATATCGAACTAACTATACGCATATTAATGTCACGTTTCATTATCTTCCTCACAATAAATGTATGACAAAACTGGCTTCACCAGTGTATTTCTGGTGAAATTCTAGTCCAGATTGATATATTACATGACCCCCTTCTCATTTAAAGAAATCGAACAAGATTCAAGATGGCGAGCGACCATGATGAACTTACCCTCTGACTTATAGTGAATTCCACCATGTGTCCATTAATGTGTATTTATTTTAATTTTTTTACGCGTTTTAGAACTAAATGCTGCTTTTGATGTTATTGTTAGATCACACAAAAAGTCCTTATTCTTTGGAATCAAACTTTAGGCCATTACGCCCGTCTTTATGGACGAAAGCGTCTTAATCATGTTTTCTGAAGATTTCCTGATGAAGGTTGTCGAAGAAGCGCTCTGAACGAAGATCACTTCTACTTTCTCGTTGGGCTAGCTTTCAGTAAGAATCTGCTTTATATTCAGAATCCACTGAAAGCGATATTTTGTGAAAAGTAATTCTCACCCTCCAAGTTTTAAGAACTCGAAAATTACATCACTTGAAAGCTAAATACGTAACATACGTGAAAAGATAAATTCTAACGAAGACAAGTCTGTTGTTGAAGGAAGTCACTGAGAAAAAATAATATTTCGATTCCAAGGCACCAGTGAAACGGTGACAAAGTCACTGTTTGTTCCGGTACTTCGCCGCCGCAGTGCAACAAGTCTACAACTTGGAACATTAAACCACCGTTAAGCACACGAAACAGGTGTTTGTGTGATCCGTTGCGTGAAACTCATCATCAACATCAACAACTGTGTGCGAATGATACAAGGCATTACTACAAGTGACAATTATACGGCATTTCTCGTTGCCTTAATTTAAGTATCGAAGCTAGTGTTAATTATTTGTGATATCCCAGTGTGATTTCTGACACATTCTTGGGATTTCCGGAAACAATATACAATCCAAATTAAAAAATTTGTTAACTCAATTACTTTAAAAAATAATAAACTTCTGTGAGCGTGCGTGAGTGTGTAGTGCATGTGAAAATAATTTATACAGCTATGGCATCTAAACTTCGCAGGGCGCCGTTGTTTGGCTATGATGGAAGTCTCTGTATTGCTGCATACCCACAATACTGCAAGGTAGGTTTAATTTGTAATCAAAATAGATATTTATTATAGTGTTAACATAAGTTATTTGACATTAACTCGATGAAGGCGATAAGACACAATTTAGGAGGCACAAGTTCGAGTCCTGGACAGGATTTGCCTTTTTCAACATGAGATTCTATCTTGGACATAAATTTGGTTTGTTTATCTTCTATCAAAATTGCCAAGAGGGCAGTAAGAAGTTCTGCAACACTAGCTTACAATAGGACAGAAATTTATGTTTTAATTAGCTGCCTTCCTTACGTTAGTTAACAATAACATTTATTTAACATAAAAGGATTGAGTTCAAACTGGATCATGATGAACCGTGTTTTCCCTAGATGCACGTTTGTGCCCTAAAGTCCCTCGAGAAGGTGAATCGATTAAGACTTCCCATTGACGTTCAAAGTAGATCCTGATCCACTACGTTCAATGAGTCCCCACCAGGGGTTATGCCAGTCCCCGCTCCCCAATGTAAGGGTATCACACTTCCAAATAGTCGAGCACCCCCATCCGAAATTAAAAATTTTTACTGCTAAAAATATAAAGAAACCCTGCAAATCGCTACTTACACCCCTAATTGAAAATCTAGGCAGAATCCCTGGCCCTCCCCCCCCAACCCTCAAGAATTCAACCTGAAATCTCTTGATTACACCAGCAAAACCACTCAGCCACCGTCGACTGGTCTGACTGGATAATAATTCATAAATTCGCAATTCAAGTCTTTCTATGATAAAAATGATTCAACTGCAAGATTCTTAACAGGAAGGCCCACGTTCAACGACCGACGTAATTGTTTTGTGATTCGGATCTGCGTGAAACAGATAATTCTCAAATGGTCGTTTTGTAGAGAGAATCAGTTGAAGAAGACAAAAGAAGAAAATTGAGTAATTTAGGAAAGGTGGAAGCACACAGGATATGTTCCATGCGTATGACTACTATCTTACAAGTTTGGTCAATGAGAGTAAAGTGGAGCACAGATATCATCATGGATTATTTGATGTTCCAAGATCGAAAGCTGAGTTTCGGAATCAGAATGGCATTTTTAGTGATTTCGGAATCAGCAAAATGGAACTTAATTATCTGC